>CAVNYN010209988.1:0-100984 GCA_963692815.1 Nyctanthes arbor-tristis
TTTTTTTTTAGTATGCTTATCTTGTTTTGGACCCATATACAATTCAAGATTGGGATTTTTAAAAAATGAAAATTGTAAAAAGATGTCTTCTACTCTCGTAAGTTACCACTTATGATCTATCATGAGATGTCAATGTAGTTTGTTAGATGTATGTCATTTGAAATGTCACATCACATGATATATTACGTGACGTGTTAGATGGTACACTATAGAGGCATAATGCCGTTAGACATCTAGCAATAGATCATTTTCATTGCACAGTTACATCAAATCTTAAAAAAAAAAAAAAAAACAACAACAATTTGGTTCTCTCGATAAAACATTAATTAAGCAAACAAGCTCATGCTACCCTTATATGATCATTGATAATAAGGTTAAAAATGATCTTCCACTGTGCATCTGGCAGAACATCATGACTAAATTATTTTCTATATACTTTATATTTTACTGAGGTAAATATGTTGTTTGATGGTAGTCATGAACAGTTTACGTTTTTTTTTTTTAAATTTCAAATCAGTCCCATAAAAATCCTCCTATGCATTCTTCCTTAAATAAAGGAGAACAAAGAGAACAAGAACGAGTTTTGGAGCATTATCTGTAAATGGAAATCGAGAAGCATTTAGAAGGAACAAAGAAGAAAGGGAATCTTTTATGCGTGCAAGACTTGGATTGAGCTTCTTTCATTTTCTTTGAAATTTATCAACGAAAGTTACAATAAAATCTTCATGTATATGAAATAAAATTGCATCACGAGTTTGGATTTTCGAACTGAGATACCTCTCTAAAAAAATGCTACAATAAAATCTCGATAAATTAATAAAGTCACAACTAACAAAATTATTATTTATTTGGAGGTTACTAATTTATCAAATATTAATTGAGTACATAGACATGAGTGAAGACTTGGAGAATTTTATTACTCAAGTGAGGTTATTAATTTATTTTGAATATCCATTTACTGAGATTTTACTGTATAAATGAAAAATCCTTGCCATGGAGCGTGTATTGTATATTATCTTTTGAATTGTAGTAGATTTGTTTATTGAGCTTGTATATTTAATCAAATTTATGGAGCAACTATAATGTTTTATCTTATCATTTTTTTTACATGAAAAATGAAAAAAGATATTATTGTGGATATTGAACATAGTCCTATACTTCTACTAGAGCCTTCCTAAATAATGCAAAAATAATAATAATAAAAGAAAAAGATGAATGGAGAAAATGAAAAAGAAAAAGAAATGCTCTCCTCTCATTTTTCCTCAAAAATTTATTTAGCATAAGAATGGGAAAGCAGACACCCAAAAGGACAAACCTATGACAAAAAAAAGGTATGGATAGCACTCAGGTAGATGGGTAAAAGGCATGGCAAAATGGACAAAATGAATGTTCAAAGCATGGGGAAAAGGTACCAATTTTCTGTTACCAAATCACTCTATTCGAATCAAGAACTTTGAAAAACCAAAAATTACATCAAAAGCTGAAATCCGTATTCAATGATAATTAGAAGAAACCTCTTTACTAAGATGATAAGTTTAACAAGTACAATGGATGATCAAGAATAACCCAAAAAAAAAAAGAAAAAGAAAAAAAAAGGGAAAAGAAAGAAAGAAAGAAAAAGAAAGGTCAAGTAATTTTTTGCGATGGTCACTTTAAAACTTTTTTATTTACCTGGTGTGAAAAATGATATATTTTATAACCGAAACAATTAGACAAACAAGATCACACATAAAGAAAATGTCTAGGACAAAAATGCAAAATTTTATAACATTTAACCAATTTTTTATTTTGAAATAAAGATACAAAACACTAGTAGAGGCAAAATAAATAAGGATTTTATTGGTTGCAAAACAAGTGTGTCATCATAAACAAATGAAACAAACTAAAAAAAAAAATAGAAAAGAGAATTCAATGGAGTAAATTTATCTTCAATCTTAACTTAAAATTGAAGATTAATTAGAGCAACGTCAAAGAATAGCCCTAAACAAAGGAAGAATAAATAGTAGTTGGAGCTCAAAGCATTTGATATTATTACAATTGAGTCCCTAATCTTTGTTTTCTAGCAGAAATTGCCTTGAACCCCCCCCCCACCCCCACACACCAAAAAAAAAAAAACCTCCAACGTTTTCTGTTAGTTTGACCGTTCAATAAAAATGTAAAAAAATCTTTCATGTCATATCATTATTATGCCCACAATTTAATAAATTGGATGGATGGCAAGTTGGCAACCAAATCACACGGAACTTGTGCTTAACGGAATTTCACTAGAGAATTTATTTCAACTCAGCATCTTCTATATATGCTATTGCATACAAATTAACTAATGAGTTTAAGTCCCGTTTGCAAACCAATACTACTTTTAAATAAAAATTAGTCAAATTAATCACATTCATATATTTTATAGGATTCCCATATCTCCACCATCCAATTCCACTAATTCTCTTTCTCAGAGTTTACAAGGATTCAAGAGTCGTTAAATTATGAAAACAAACAACTATTAGGATTCAGCTGATCTCACTAGTTCATGTATAAAAAGCTCAATTAAATCAAAATATTTCATTTCATAAAGTAAACAAATATGTTAGGAATAATCTACTAGTTTGGAAGAGTCCGCCATTTGACGAGGATGAAAATTATCAACCTTGGATGTGATATTTGCATGTGTAGCATGTCGCGAGTTGTCCTCACGTGATTGTATGAGCTGAATATAAGAAATGAGAAAAGGAATAGGATGAGTGCGAGGAAGAAATTATCCATTGTACGCAGATGACCTTACGGTGCTCATCTTTTGCGCGCGCCCGACTCTTCACAAGACCAACCACACCAAATAACATGCAAAAGAAATATATTCATTATTTACAAAAGAAACTGATCACATTGTTGTCAAACTAAAACCAACTTATTATAAGAATATATTATTATATACTGATGAAAGTATAAATAATGTTTTGAGTTGTGTGAATAAAGTGTTGTTGGCTTTATATATATATATATATATAGAGAGAGAGAGAGAGAGAGAGAGATAGAGATTTCAGAGGTTTATTTTTTGGATATGAATTGTTGGCTTTACATATTGCCGGAACTAATTGATGATGATGAAGATTTGTTGGAGAAGGATATTCTTGGCTGAGATTGGGGAATAATAATAATAATAATAATAATAATAATAATAATAATAATAATAATAATAAACTTATCTACAAAGAAAAGTTGTTAATATTACCGGGAAAGGAGAAGAAAACGTGCGTGGGGAGGAGGAGAAAGTATATTTGATCAATAGGGCCGGACATGTACTCAATAGGGCTCCAAACGAAATTCTAAAAATGTGCCCTCTACAGTGTGTCTTTTTTAATTTAAATATTTAGCTAAAATAGAGTAAAAAACTAACAATACTAACTATTATTCAATAATAAAAACGAAATAACTTGTTTGCTGAACAAAAAGAAAGTTAAACAATACTTCACTGATCAAGAAACTCGCAAGTGTCAACTTTCAATCTGAATGAGAAAAAAAACATGACCAACACTAGAACTTGTAAGGCTAAAGGAACGAACTCAAAAAGACAAAGAGTCGAAGCAGCATGACCTCAAATTTAAGAATTTTGGGGCCGGGTTTTTGTGTTTCACTAATTTAGGTAGCAAGAATTAAAAAAAAAAAAAAAAAAAGAATTCCATAAAATTGGGCCTCAAAAAGTTTTGGGCCCTAAGCAAAGGCATGCCGCTCCTATGGCCAAATCCGGCCTTGCTGACCAAGGAGTCCCTTTCAACTTTTGTGGTGTATATAAATACACACTACATATACATGATACATATGAAATACACATGTAGTGTATCTATACGCACTACATAGGGTGAAAGGTTTTGTTACAAAATGTTTGGAAAGTTTTTGAAAAATTTCCTCTGACCAATATGAATTAACGTTTATAACAAGGGTTCTTTAGATAATAATTATACTAAAAGGGACTAAGACATGTATATATATAAAGCCAAGTGTATGTCTAACGGGTGATCAGTTTTACATGTATATATATTTCAGAAATACTGTCGTATCATGGGATTTACTTATTATTTATTTTTTCAGCTTAAAAAATGCTCAGATTCTAAGTAAATATACCTAACATCCAAAATAACAATCCATTAATTAAAAGAATGCAAAATACTAGGTCGGAAGAAATTAAAATGTTTTTACAATAACATTTCATTTCAATTTCAGTAGTAGAATAATAATAATTTATATATCTATATATATTTAAATCAAGAGTAGTTTAAACAAGTTTTCCCGCTCAAATCGCTGATGTCATGGTTGATGTCATACTTGATTTTTTTATTATTTTATTCTTTGTATTTTAAAATGGCTAATTTGGTTAATTTAACCCTGAATTTAATCCCGACATTTTAAACTTGACAATTTCAATATCAAATCTCATTTTTTTTACATGACCTAACTTTTTTTACTTAAAAAGACAATAATACCCTCCAATTCTCCAACCAAATCATTAATGTCATGGTTAATGTCATATTTTGCTTTTTTATTGTTTTATTCTTTTTTATTTTGAAATGGCTAATTTGAGCAATTTAGAGCTTGTTTGAAGCTATTTATTTTTTGAATTTATAAAAGGAATTTATAATGAGTGGAAATGAGTTGTGTAGATTTAATTGAAATTTGAAATATGTGGTGATTATTGAGTAGTTGTCAAATCAACAGTCAAATCATGGTAGGTAAATTTATAAAGAGAAAAAACAAAGAGGATCAAACAACCGTTTAACCTTTTAAACTTGACAATTTCATATCTTTTTACTTTTTTACGTAAAAAGACAATAATGCCCTCCAATTTTCCAACCAAATTGCTGATGTCATGGTTGATATCATATTTTCCTTGTTTTAATTTTAAAATGGCTAATTTAAACAATTTAACCCTGAATTTAATCCTAATCTTTTAAACTTGACAATTTCAATTGCAAATCTCAAATCTCACATTTTTTTTACATGATCTAACTTTTTTTTACTTAGAAAGATAATAATGTCCTCCAATCTATATATATATATATTATATATTATATTAATCTAAATTAGGTGTAGTTTCTACCATATTTCCCACCTTTGACTGGTGCTATAAGATAACTGATGACGTCATGTTTTGCCTATTTTCCCATGTGTTTCCCTACCATGGAATTTAAAATTCCATTTCTTAAAGAAACTCATAAAGATTGAATTTTTCCCATAAATTTAATATTTTTCATGAAAATCAAATTCAATCAAACATGCTGTAAGTTTATGAAAAATGTATGTAAAGAGAAACATTATGTGGCTTATATCTTTTTTGCAAGGATAATGGCTTGCCGAAATGTTATCAACGGTAGTTGGTAGAGTTAAACACTTGGCAAGTTGATTCTTGCACTATAACTTTAGAGGGCTGTTATAAACTTAATTCTCCTCAATTATCTTTACTTGAATTTGATACTTTTCATAAAAACAAATGCAATCAAATATGCTGTAAGTTTATGAAAAATGCAGTAATGAGAAACAATAGGTGGATTATATCTTTTTCTGCAAGGAGAAGGGCTCGCTGAAACGTAGTCAACGGTGGCTGATATAGTTAAACACTTAACAAGTTTGTACTTACACTATAACTTTAAAAGGCTATTGTAAACTTGGTTCACTTCAATCATCTTTACTTGAATATCAATAACTTTTTTAAAGAGGTTTTGACATCATTCTCATTGGAAACATGCAAAGTTTACATGGTTATTATTATTATTATTTTGGCCTTCTCTTAAATTTTTTTAATGTTTTAGCATAATGGGTAGGAAATTGAAAACTTAAGAAGTTTCTGCATTTAGATTTCTTTGACAAAAAATCGATCTCTAATAAATTTCTCATAAGTATTTATTCTTCTTTCAGACCAGTTCCATTTTTCACAAGTTTGAGTTTTAAAATCATATAAGATGAAAATTCCTAAAATTTCAAAGATATTCAAAATGCAAAGAGTCAATTCAAAGTTTAATTATTGGGTTTGACTAATACAATGTTGAGATGGTGTGCTATGCTTAATAAATAAGGACCTATACCCATGCCATGTAAGTTGATTTGGTCCATTGAATATAGAAAAAGGTTTCAATTAATGAGTTTATTAGTCTAATTGTTTCCGTTGATTTACATTCCTATTTTTATATTTTCAAGTAATGTACAAATGTTTCTCATTCATTTTTTAAATTCCTATTGTTATATTTTTTAGTGTTGTTCTTCCCGTGCATCGCACGAGTGCTATACTAGTTAATAATAAGAGAAGTTTTTCTGATTTTTTATTTTCCTACCGCTTGTTTGACTTTATAAGGATTCTGCTGACATCAATAATGACATCATTTTTGGATTTTTAAAATTTTTTATCTGATTTCTTTATTCGTCCTTATATCTTTTCCTCATCTTTTCCTAAATTATCTCCTTGCTATTTCTGGAGGCTAATGTTCTCTCTCTCTCTCTCTCTCTCTACATCACCGCATTCTACTGCCTCAATAACATATATTTTACATTTGGATGTTTGGATTTTTTCTTTTTTTTTTTTTTATCCAAGTTATAGACCTGATTTTGAGGGGTTATTTACGGGTATTTTGATTTGAATCTCCCCTGACTATCACAAACCTTCTGAAATCGCAATCTTCGAAAATACAAAAATCTATTTGGATTCATTTTTTATCTTTTGCCCAGATGGAGACGTAATTTCGACGGCTAATTTCGGCCAAATGGTAATTAGTTTTGTGTGTTGCTGTTTCCTCAATTCCCGAATCCCTCAATTCAACCGTGATTGGGAACTACGCCACGAAGCTGCTGGTGTTGAAATCGAGTTTGAAGCATCTCTTCGACCGACAATTGATGGTATTGTTCACCCTGTTTCGATTTATTTGTTTAGAATATTTTTTATTTTTATTATTTTTAAGTTTTTTGTCCTATGGTTGTCTAATCTCTATAAAAATAATTTTTCTGAACTTTCAATCACTCTCAAACAAGCACTGAATCTTTTTTCATCAAAATGCTAAACTTTATGTCACATGACAATGCAGTGGTTGTTAGTATGGATGTTTCCTTCGGCACATTATGCATCTGATTTCTTTTTTGGTATTTGTGTACAATGCGTTTTAGGAGAAGGGGTTAAATGAAATTATGTTCAAAGCCATGGGCAGGGCTATCAACAAGACTATAACACTGTGAAATGAGTGTTAAAATCTTCTGATAACATAAATGAAGGTTGTAAAATAGGTATTGTCAGAATTTGCAATTCCATCAATAACCGGATTCCATATATATATGACTGGTGTTGAAATGTTCAAAAAGGTTTTCAATGTTGGGCATCGTGGCTATTTTAAGAATTTCAGTAAGGTAGTTATTTTGCGTTTGGGGGCTTTTTTCTTGGAAGATTGAATTGATTGGGTTTATTTGCATTTTACAGGCAATTTGAACTCAAGCCGAGATGTTTGCTTGAAGAAATAGGAGGGTTCATATCACTAAGTCGACTTTGAGATGGCTGTGGCCAATGGCATGAAGAAGGAAACCAATAAAAATACGTTGTTGAGGTGACTTTGGATGTAGATTCTTTGTTCTTTTTGGCTACTCGATTCTGTAAGTTAAGAGATCAATATCATTGTAAGTCTCACAAATCACATATTGGTTGCTTTGGAAATTGGTTGTTTCCTACAACCTGATGTTGAAAAGTTTTTGAAGAAATTATTATAAATTGAATTTTCATCAATGAATGTTTTGTTTAATGATTAAAGACAATGGATGCAATTAGAAAGCTATCAGTGATCTCTTATTTTGTGTGTATTCAATTATTGCACATGTTATTGGATTAAAAGTACATGGAATTGAACACTGACTCATGTGTACTCTGCCATTGAATCTACAAATCCTTCTTGAGGAAGCGTGAATTGGGAAGACGTGTGCTCTTCCGATCTCTTGGGTGAGTATTATTATCAATAGTCACTTTTTTTCCCGGGTTGTTTGATATATATTTTTAAATTATTGCAAATTTTTATTGCATCTATGCCCTGTTATAAAAATTTTATCAAGTTTATAATTGACTTTTTTTCTCCTGTAAATGGCACCTATATGTTGATTGTCTACTGAATTGGCCTTATAAGGATCAAAATTCAATATTTTGTTTATAACGCATGATTTCTGATCATGACATGTTTTCATTCAGAGATCAATATTGTCTCAACATTCCAAAGGTACATTTCCTTTATTAAGTTCATGACTATTTGGTTTAGATGAATTTACGAGTTGAAAGAGCATCTCTCTTTAACAATATTGTTTTGACTCCTAATGATTTGTGTCTTTTAAAAAAATCCATCTATATAATAACCAAGTAATGCATAGAAGATAAAGTCTCGATGACTGAACTTCTTCGGAGGACAATGGAGAAGATAGGCATGGTACAAACAATGGTTAGAAATTAAATGGAAAGGTTTTGCCCAGCCTTTTTTTTTTGCGAGAGAATTAATGTATTCTACTTATTATGACTTCTCATTTTATGATCTAATGAGCTTTCCAGAGGCAAAATCTATATATGCATTGAAAAATAAAGATTAAATTACAAAAACAAAGAAGAGAGAAAGCAAATATATTGGATCTCTGTATAGAAATTTATATATATAGTTATAAGTTTGTTTTTTTTCTTAACGAGTTTTCTATATGTATATTTGTTGGCAACTAATCATTTAATTTCTTATGGATTAGATTATTGTAAATTATTCTTCTCATGTACCACATTGGTTAAAGTAATTATTCTTCCCGTGTACCAGTCTTTTATCAGTATTTTATGTGTCCTCAATGTATGTGATTGTGTTTTGGGATTTTTTTTACATATATATATATATATATATTCATTTATCTATATATGTTTATTTTAAAGAATAATTTCATTATTATAGCTAGGTTTTTAAATTTTTTAAGCAGGACTACATTTTAATTACTTATTCAAATTTGTATTAGATATTGAGTTTTTTATATATTTCAATCTCCTTAAGACTTATGATTCATTTGGTCTTTCCTACAACACACGGATAAGAGACTAGCGTTGTCTCATGATCGCTCTATAATGTTTTTTTTTTATTTTATCATATTACATGTGTTGCATTTAATTTATCGTTTTACTCTTTTAAACATATGTTGTTTTGTTTATGATTATCAACCTATTTCATTTGGAACTTCTTTTTAATTATTTTATTTTTGTTTTCGTAGGCGTTTACCTTTTTGGATGGTGTACATATTTCAGATGAATGAATAATGATGATTGTAGATGTTAATCCTACTATTTGTTCTTATTTGTTATGAGTTTAGATGATAGAGAGATATAATGATTCTTTTTAATCTTCTGTAATGTGATTATTTACTTTTTTTTTTTTAATTTGCTTCTTAGAAATTTAATGTTTGACACATATCAAGTATTTGTATTGTTTGTCTTCACTATTTTATTGTTTAAAATTTGTTGTTATTCCCATGCAACACACGGATTAAAAATCCAGTAGTAATAGTAGTAGTAACAATAATAATAATAATAATAATAAATACTTTACAAAACCTAGCAAAATCATGTCCATATCAATTCATATTATCTCCAACTTTGTATACCAAATTTGAGATGGAGATAAAACCATGCATATCCGACCCTGGATTTCCTGCTATTCTTATTAGGGATGGCAGAAAAGCCTCGAAAACCCGAACCCGATGAAAACCCGCCCTGAACGGGGCCCGCCCTGTTCTATAAACGGGGCGGGGTCGGGTTTGGGGTGCCCCGCCCCGAAAACCCAAAACTTTCAACTTAATTAAAAAAAAAAAATTTGGTGTTGAGGTTGAATCGAACTCTCAACCATCAGTCCAACTTAACCCAATCTTTAACCAACTATGCTGCCTCTGACTTGTGAATTAGTGCCAACAAAAAAAATATAGGGATTTTACCAAAAAAAAAAAAATCGGGGCAGATGTCGGGGATTTTCCTATCCCCGCCCCGACTCACTAGGGGATCGGGGCGGGGTCGGAGCGGGGTAAAAAAATTCAGGGCGGGGTCGGGGCCGCCCCGTTGCCATCCCTAATTCTTATCTTTAAAAGAATTAACTTATGTTACCGAATATTTTTTTTATTTTATATTTTTATTTCCAATCTTTTGTTAATATATCATGTGTACCAATCTATAGGGATCAATGAGCTAGCTCAGTGGATAAGGGCTTCTCTCCTTACCGGGTATACCGGGGTTCGAATCCCACCATCCCCCTCCCCTCTATCCCTTTGTAATAAAAAAAAATGTGTACCAATCTATAACTTATCGTATATTATTTTGTTTTCCATCTACTATTATGATAACAAATAAATTTAGCATCCTTATATGTTTAGGAAGATTATAATATTATATTGTTTTGTCAAACGTATGACGTGAGATCAAGACTAATTGTACAAATGTGACAGAAAATGATATGTGGAACCTGACCCAAAAAAAAAAAAAGAAAGAAAGAAATTGATATGTAGAAGATTACAGAATCGTGGTGTACGTTTGATATATATATATATATATATATATAACTTGATCATATCCATGTAAAATAATAATGATCATCGAATAATAAAATTTGGAAAAAAATTTGTTTCCATCGAAAATAATAGTTATCAAACACCAAAAAATGGAAAAATACAACTATTTTTATGTAGAAAATTAAGCTAATAAAAAACGAGTAATGAAAATGAATTCTGGATAAATTAATTCTAAGGAGTTTAATTACCTAGAATTCATTTTCTTTCCATACTCTTTCAATGTTTGCAATCAAACAATACGTTTGATCTGTTTCAAATTAGGAATGAAAACAATGCTTCTTCTCTCATGCCTTCTACTCCGTTGGTACTTGTTGGAATTAACCTCAAAAGTTTTCCCTACCTATTAAAACCAGTGTTCTGAGAATCGTACTAGAGCTGATCGGCTGGTTCAACTGGTAAAAATCGGGAACCGGCTCGAAAACCGGTCCGGTTCTTTGCAAAAACCGGCATTTAAGAACCGAATTGGGAAATAAGAAAAAACTAGTTCAACCAGTGAAAACTAGGGAAAGACCAGTTTAACTGGAAAAAATTAATTTTTTTTATGAAAAATGCCCAAATTTATATATTTTTTATTATTTAATCAAAACCGGTTCGGCCTCTGTTCAACCTTTTTGATCCTTCAACCATTGCTTTTTCCAGTTCAATGACTGTTCAGTTTTCTGAACATTGGTTAAAACTTGTGAAAATTAATCCTAAAAGTTTTCCCTACCTCCGGAGCACCACTACACTAGTTCGGCCAAACTGCACTCGCTACCCTCTGTCAAAGCCCAAAAACCTTTCGTTACGTTTACAATTAAAACTAGTAAAACCCGTCTCCTCCTTATCAAAATCACGAATGATATTCTTGTCATCATCAGCAGCGCTTCAGAAGCCACAATCGTGGGAAGCTCCAAAATCATCATTGGCTGAAAGGAATATTCTTTCTGGGTCAACAAGAAGCCGAATCGCAGTTGCCATCTTGTCCATTGCTTTTTCCTACTTCATCTCCAAATAGTAACTATTTTTTTTTTTTGGGGATCAAATACTGTAACTAGTTATTATAATACAACTTGTGTTTGTTTAGTTGGCTTCTTTTATATTTCTTTTCATGTCATTCCTCTTTCGAATTGATTGAATTACTCCTTTCTCATGTGCACATGTAGGAATGACAATTTTAATCTCAAAACCCGGTATCCGTAGGTACCTGCCCCGTTAAGTATTGGGACGGGTACGAGGTGAAATTCTCCACCCCGAACTCTTATCGGATCGGGGACGGGTATTGGCCGCCCTACCCGATAACCGATACCATTTTTTTAATTATAAATAAAATTTTGGTATAGGAAAAGAGCTCATGAGGATTTTAACCCTTATAGCCCAAGTTAAATCAATGTGCCTCGACCACTTTACCCAGTGTTCTTTATATTAAATTTTTAGATAACTTTAATACATAATTCTAAATTTGAGTTTCTTTAAAATAACTTTAAATTTGATGTGTCGTGTGTGATTAAATATATTTGATAATTTAGGCTTGATGTATGATATTTTAGATGGTTTTTTTATGTAGTTTTCAATTTTTTTTAAAATTTTTTTAGTATTTTTTTTAACTAGGCGGGTAACGGGTTTTTTTTCTCATACCCGCCCCGTACCCGATTCAATAAGGTACGGGGCGGGAGTTCCCTTAATGGGGTAGGGGACAGGGGAAGACATACTCGCCTCGATGCCATTCCTATGCACATGTTGCGAATCTATATAAAGGGATACATTTTCTCACTTCGATAAAAAGTAAAAACAACTCTCCCAACCCAATACCGTTTCTCATCATATTGTGAAAATTGAAAGAGATCTCTCATGCATAATGAATTGCTGTTGTTGTTGTTATTGTTGTTATTATTGCTACTACTAATTAAACCACACGTGCGTTGCACATGATATAAAAACGTATTAAAATATATTCATTAGGTAATTGCATAATAAATCTACAACACTTGCACCCCCATAGAAAATTTAAAAATACAAGTACACATTAATTAAATCAATGAAAATAATGGACTAAGTAATTGTAAAATTCAAGATCGTTGAGAAGACAATCTACATTCTTACATCTAATCTCTCGTACATATATGCAATAATAGAAAAAAAAAATCTATTATGATTATTCAATACATTTCGAAAACAAGTTCAATGATAAATGTACAATATTATCAAATTTAAATTTGTCATGTATATAATTAAAGTTAGCTATAAAACAACAACACGAAATAATAAATATAAAATATAAGATATTCCAATTCAGATAATAGATCATAAAAGACAAAACATGAGTCGAACAACATATTATAAGTATTAAAAATATTTGTTGTAAACATTTTTATGCATAATGTTTTGGAAAATAAAACGTAATGAGAATTGAAATTGAAAATTGTGTTATAATTTATTTTTAACTTATTAAGTCATTACCAACCCAAGACACAATATTTTACACCAAATCCAAATTTTATTATTTTATTATTTGTGAAATAATGGGAGCTATACGGTCAAACAAGGATACCACTTGAGATACAAAGAGGTGAATACGGAGGATACAGAAGGGGGAACAACGTACAAGTTGAGGCATGGTGAAAAATGATTTGGAGTACTAATGTGCCACCTAGGATCAAGCATTTCATGTGGCGCTTGTCCAAGCATGCTATTCCAACAAGTGCAAATGTGACATTCCAATTTCTTTATACTTCCACTCCACGTAATATATTGAAAATATGATGACTAAATTAAATGTAAACATAAGATTAAGGGTTGAAATAGAAAAAATAATAATAATGAAAAAAATAAATTTGGAAATGAAATGAAAGAAATCAAGCTGGCTGCTAGAGGATTCTAGGGGACTTGGATCATTTGTCTTGATATATATTATATTATATTATATATATATATATATATATATATAAACATGAAACAAAACAAAAGACAAATAAAGAAAGAAAGGGAAAGCAAAGAAAGCATAGGCAGTCTCAGACTCTGCCGAATTCCTGCGACGAAAAAAAAGCAATGAACGTTGAAGCTAGCCACGAAAATTTTGGAAGTGAGTTCTTGATCAACTTGGGCTTCATGGTTTTGTGCTTGGTTTCAAGAGGTAAGTGGAACTTCAATTCTATATTTTGTTTAATTTCGGTTTTTTGATAAATGGCTTGATGATATAATGAATCCTAAAATGGGGATGGAAATGTTGAGTTGTTGATATGGGTAGATTTTTCTGAAAATTCTTGAAGTTATATGCATGGTATGAGATTTTGGATTTAAAGTTATTGAAGATTAATTTAAGAAAATTTTATAGAATTGAGTAGTTGATGTTGATGTAGTTTTCTATTGATCTAAAAGGTGTGAAATTTTTCTTAGACATGAAATTGGAATGAGATGAAGACTAGAAGGGGATTTGTAAAGTAGTATATGAAATTATAAGGAAGAAGGAATATTTGAAGTTGAAAATTTTGAACGAAGTATTGTTTGGGGACTTTGAAGTGAATTTCATAGTATTTTGTTAAATTAAATGAAGCTTTTGAATTAATTGGAAGAAGGAAGCTACGTCTTTTTAATGAAAAGGGAATTATAAGAGGCTAATAATGAAGTCTAAGAAGCCAAGCATGTATGTATGAATTTAATGAAAAGATTTTAGACATGTAATTGCTATATAAGGAGTTTCTGCCTATCAAATTTGGAAGGCCACAAATGTTAATATATGCAGGATTTTAACAAGATACAAGTTGGAGAATGATCTTCTATGAGTCGTCTATCATCCAAAATTTGAATGACACCATTTAGCGACCGGTAGGAGTTTTTATGACATGTTTTGTGAAGGTGCTCAGTTTCTACCCGAGAACAGATTTTGGAAAGTAGAAAAAATATTGTGGTGTTCCCAACGTGGTTTTCTTGAGCTCAATTTCATATATGATGAACATATATGAGTTTCCTATCTTCTAGGAGAATTTCATAAACATACGACATCGCTTTTGATTTTAAAATAGTGTTGAATGGGCATTGCCCAAACAGGGGAAAAACTTAACGATCCTTGTTTGAAGAGTGAGCTAAGTCTCGATTCAATAAGTGGTACTCATGTTTGATGAAAGAATTTAGTTAAGCATAGAAATAAAGAGTAAATATTAAGCTTTTTAATTTAGCATATAATGATGAAGGTGATTACTTAAACAAGAAAATCTTTGATTAGTAAGTAAGCTAGAAGGAAGATAGTAGGATTGAGAAAAAATAAGTAAAAGAATTAAGTTATATGTGTGAATTGAGAAATGGAAAAGGATTAAAAGTTAAGTAGAATTTTTATATAATGTCGCAGGAAATGATAAAGATCAAAGGAAATGAAACACGAAAGGATTTATGTTGCTACTTAGCCGGTGAGCAGAGCTTTTCCTCTTCTTTCTTCTAAATGAAAATATATCATGCTTTGATTTCACATAAGTTAGCAATGTGTTATGATGATTATGTATTTTTACGAAATTTCAGAAAGTTGATGTTTTCTTTAGAAAAGTCCATGCAAATGGTTATATGAAATGATGCTTTACGATTTTCAAAGGAATGTTTGGGTTGAAACATGATTTATAATGTATGAAAACCCTCAAATCTGTATCATATGTTATTATTTATGCCACCTATAGGCGAGGAGGCCTATGGCTCAAGCTGACAAGATGATATGCCGCCCAAGCGAAGGGGCTTATGGCTCAAGCTGGTTGTTGTGTCGCCTAAGGCGAAATGGTCATATGGTACTTATGACTCAAGCTGATATCTACGCGCATATGACTTGATATCATGATTATGAGATGTTGGATACTCTTTGGGGAAAATTCTATGATGATCTTGAAACGAAATAATTTTTATGATGTTTTCTAGTGAATTTTTATGATGAATATTAAATAAAATGATGTTCATGACGTGTTCCAACATGTAATGATTTTAATAATGTTGATGTTATATTGAGATTTCAGTTTCAAGATTATGAAAGTTCTTGATTGACTTATTCATTTTATACGCGATTTTTCAAAAGATATATTTTGAGTTCTCAAGACATGTTTATTTAAAAAACTCCACTTACTGGGCTAGTTAGCTCATATGTTTCCCTAAATGATTTTTTCCATATATCAATTGGAGTTTGGGCAACATATTACGGCCAAGCCTGCTATTTCAGGAATTGAAGCCACCGCATAGGAATTGTTATGGATTTGTTGATATTATGAATGATAGGTTTCATAGGGTTAAACTTATTATGATGTATAGGGTGTTCTTATGTGAATTATACTCAGTTTAGTATATTTCTTCATTTATGAGGTGGGGTTACTTGTAATGAGAAATTATTAGATTGTAAGGTGTTAAACGTGTTGGTGTTGGGAGTTGATACAGGTTGGCTTTGTCAATAAATTAGGGGAGATATTGCCTAAGTTTTTCTTGAATAAGTAGAATGTTCACGAGCCTTGACGATAGATTCTAACTTATAGTTGGAATTTATTATCGGTGCGCGTCACACCTCGAGTAAGTCAAAGGTACTGGGGGTGGGGCATGTCAGCAAACCTCCTCCATAAAAATATTAATGCCTATCTCTCTTGTGCCCACTGCCATGGCTATGAAACCAACTACCATATCTTCATACAATGCCGCTGGAGTGTGGGCTTTTGGAAGTCAATGGGATTATGGGATTCTCTTAAACAGGGGTTAAAGGCAGGAAACCAAGTGGATTTCGGGGAGTTTGTTCGTTGGGCAGCAAGTAATCTAGATGGGAATCAGTGCGAATTATTCTTCATAGGGTTGTGGACCATTTGGAGCACTCGTAACAGGCTACTTCATGGAGGCCGAGATCAGATTGCACAATATGTCTGCGATTCAATCACCATCTACCTAGAGGAGTTCGAACGAGTCCAAAAGGAGAACCTTCGAGTTGAAACAACTATAATGAACTCCAAATAAGCGGAATGGGTGAACCCCAATGGATGTACTCAAGGCTTTACCCTCCAAACTGATGCAGTAGTCCGAGTCTTTAATGGTTGTATCGGGATAGGGGATGCCTTTCTTGACAATGAAGGACGCTTTATGGGCGCTTTCGCTAAACATAAGAAGGGTTCCTTTGATCCTGAAACCGCTGAGGCTTTAGCCTTGAGAGAAGGAGCACAGTGCACTATTGCGAAGAATTGGAGTATTGCCAGGGTGGAATGTGAATCCTTAAATGTCGTTCAGAGGCTAATTGGAATGGAGATGCTTTTCCCCTTAGCCCCAGTGCTAGATGCTATTCGGAGCTCCTTTGTGCAGGCCAATTGTGGTTCATGCCGTCATATCCCTCGAGAGAGGAATAGGCTAGCCCATAAGCTGGCAGCTTTTGCTTGTAACCTAGGTAGCACTGTTTTATGGACTAATTGTGCACCTACTTTTGTAGCTTCCGGTTTTACCATAAGCAAACATGATGTTGCTTGAATGAAAAGTACATTTCAAAAAAAAAAATTGCAATTCATTATTTTGTTGTATCTTTTATAATTAATTAAATTATAAATTATATTTACCATGTGAACCTACACGGCTACACCCCATATGGTCTTTCTTTTATCTTTTCTCCAAAACGCCTATATAAAAAAAAATGAATAAATCAAAACAAAAAAATGATATTATACTTTGTACAATTAAAAAGATCTGTGAACACTATTCTCCTCACGGTGAACCACTACCACCAATAAAGGCAACTGATAATAAAAGATTGGTTCAATTGAAGTCATGTCAGATATGGAAGTGTTTTGCGGAAAAAAGCAACGTTTCTATCACAATAAGGATATAAATCTTCGAACCTAATTAATCCAGAAATTGGGGGGATGCGATGGGATAGACATCATATTTTAATTAAGAAATTGAAAAAATCCCATCAAAGTAGGGAACATAACTACAGAAGGAAGAAATATGGATGGAAGAAATCCTATCACAGTAGGGAACATAACCATAGAAGGAAGAAATATGGTAAGAGTTCAATCAAATCACATAAATGAAGAAAATTAGTGCTGGAAAAATGAAAAAAAAAATTTACCGGAAGATTTATGAAATAAAAAAGCAGGAAATAATCGCCCTTACCAGGATGAGATCATTGATTCGAGTCTATGCCCATCCCCGATGTTCCTCCAATTGTATAAAAAAAAGTAGGAAAATCGTGGTACAAAAGCTATCGAGATATGGTTCTTTTAATTAATATATATAAATTATATTTACCATGTAAACCTAGCAGCTACACCCGCTACAAAAAAGATGCCCATGAAATTAACTAATTTATGGTCTTTCTTTTTTTATCTTTTCTCTCAAACGCTTATATACAAAAAAAAAAAGAATAAATCAAAATGCAAAAAATGATATTATACTTTGTGCAATTAAAAAAGATTTATGAACCACCCTCCTCATGGTGAACCTCCACCACACAAAGGCTACAGATAAGAAAAAAATCAGATATTATACGGTTCAATTGAAGCAAGGTCAGATATGGAGGTATTTGCGGAAAGAAGCGATATTTCTATCACAATAAGAGAATATATTTTCAAATCTAATTAATCCAAAAATTTTGGGGAGTGGATGCGATGGGATAGACATCACATTTTAATTCAGAAATGAAAGAAATCCCATCAAAGTAGGGAACATAACTATAGAAGGAATAAATATGGATGGAAGGAATCCTATCAAAGTAGGGATCATTACCATAGAAGGAAGAAATATGGTAAGAGTCCAATCAATCAAATTACACAAATGAAGAAAATTAGTGCTGAAAAAATAAAAAATAAAATAATAAAATAATTACCTCAAGATTTATCAAATAAAAAAAGTGAGAAAATTGCGGTGCAAAAGGTACTGAGAATTAGTTCTTTTAATTAATATATATATATAGATGATGATGATGATGATGATGATGATGGTTATTATTATTATTATTATTATTATTATTATTATTATTATTACTACTACTACTACTAGTTTTTCACTCATGCAAGGTACGTGAAGAATAATTCAAAATAATCTAAACTTAATATTGTCATATAGTATCATATATTTGTTCAAGTATAACTATATTTTATTTTTAATCTTTTCATATCATATAAATAATCAATTCATAAAAATTATCAATTATTAACTTTGTTTGTGTGAGCCAAGACTCATATATTATAATAGTATCTTAGTCAGATATCAAACCATTGTATAAAAAAGAGAAAATTTAGAAATAATCCCTTCAAAATCACAGAGGGGATTATCTTGATAGCTATATTTTCATGGGAATGAAAGAATTTTTTTTAAAAAAAAATGATATAAGATAACTTAAAGATAGAATCATAAAGATATAAGATAAAATTATGAAGATAAGATGACTTGAAAATTTTAAAAATAATTTGAGCGGAAATTTATAAAAAAAATTCAGATATAAAAAGTATTTACTGCACCAATTACTGCATTTAAAACAAAAAGACTAAATTATCCCTACTTCTAGAAAAGTTGAAGAAAAACTACAGTAAAATTGTACTGCAGGCTCTTTTCATTTAATTAATATATATAGATTATTATTACATTTTTTTAATTTTTCACATCTTAAATAATATAAAGGTGTATTCCAATTGACACATTTATGCACCTTATCGAACAGATAACTTTTGTTAAATTCATATAAAAGATTTTAAATTTATTTTAATATATTTGTGTAGAAATTTAAAAAGCCTATCATAATGTTCTATAAGCTAATATATCTATACTACATATAAAAGTGAATATAAGGGAAAAATATTTTTAGACGATTTTGGCCTTATAGGTTTATTCTAATTCCTTATTTGTCCATACTCATTTATTGATAAGCATTTTAATAAAATTAAATTGAATTAAGTTTATTGTCAGTCAAGACATTAAGAAACCATTTTAGCATTAATTATAAGATCTAATATTATTTTTAGATGACTAATTGTTTCCTTTGATTGCCCCTTTTTTATTATAGCCTTAATTATTATCAGTTTTTATTACCTGCCAGACGTCTGGAGGGATTATCCCACCATATGCAACTTGGCGGGTGATAATTTGACAATTAATGTGTGGGACAACTCACATGGAATAAATCAAACGTGGGTTGTCCAATTATCACCCATTATGTGTACATCTGGTGAGATAATCATGTCAGACGTTTGACGGGTGATAAATTTTACTAATCATTATCGTGCATAATACTTTTATGTATTAAGATTTGCTCTTAGGTTATTTATATAGATTTTCATGTTTTTAGATGTATGGAGCTAGAGAATTTAATTATTTGATATTTGAGAACTTAATATAGCTATAAAACCACATGCATCGCATGTGTTTAATACTCGTGTGTGTGTGTGTGTATTATAATGTAGAACAACCACTTGGTAAGATTGTGCACGCTAGGGAGAAAAAATTTATCTCTCCCGCTTTAAGCCCCTGTTAACAAATTATTACTTTTTAATAAGAAAGAATGAGTGGGGCTGAATAGTAGATATTTGTGTAGTATATGCGAATTCCACAAGATATATATATGTGAACATCTCTAATCAAACATCTAAAATGGATAATAAACTCATAACGATTTCAATATATTTAGGATTGAGCGAAGATTGTGAGAATAAAAAGTGACCTTTCGTCCTCCTACATGCACGTCAAAAAATGTATCTTATTTTATGGTGAATCGTTTACAGGTTAGACACATCTGGACAACCACTTAAAAGGAATTTTAAAATGACAGCAATATAATATAGTTACAATGATCTGAATATCAATGAGTAACTAGTGTCATATTAATATTTGAACATCTAAGTTATATTGACTTGTCATAAGCATTTCTTAATTTGTTATGAACTGTATTGACTAGTATTTACAGATGAACACCTCTACTCAGACACTTAAAATGGATAATTAACACAACGATTTCATTCTTGTTATAACGATTTCGATATCTTTAGGATTGAGCGAAGATTGACGTGAATAAAGAGTGACCTGTCAACTCCCGTATGCACGTCAAAAAATGTCTCCTGTTATATGGTGAGCCATTCACGGGTTGGACGCCTCTTGACAACCATTTAAAATGAATTTTAAAATGAAACCGATATAATTATCATTATAACAATTTGAATATGACTGAGTTAATGGCGTCATTTATATTAAAATTTGAACTTCTAAGTTATTCTGACAAGTCATGAGCATTTCTTAATATGTTGTGAGTTGTATTGATTAGTATTTAGAGATGCACACCTCTAATCCAACATCTAAAATGGATAAGTAACTCGTAACGATTCCGTTATCGCTATAAAGATTTTGATATCTTTTGTATTGAGCGAAGACTGCCTTGAATAAAAAGTAACCTATCAACTCCTGCATGTGCGTCAAAAAATGTCTCCTATTATATGGTGAGCCGTTCACGGGTTGAACGCATCTGAACAATCACTTAAAATGAATTTTAAAATGAAACTAATATAATTATCGTTATAACGATTTGAATATGATTGAGTAAATAGTGTCTTTAAATTAAAATATAAACTTCTAAGTTATTCTGACAAGTTATAAGTATTTCTTAATATGTTCTTAGTCGTATTGACAAGTATTTAGAGATTCACACATCTAATCAAACACCTAGAAGGGATAATTAACTCATAACAATGTAGTTATTGTTATAATGACTTGGATATTTTTAGGTTTGAGCGAAGACTGCCGTGAAAAAAGTGACTTTTCAAGTCCTGCATGTACGTAAAAAAAATATTATTATATGGAGAGATGTTCACGGGTTGGACGCCTCTGGACGACCACTAAAATTGAATTTTAAAATGAAACCAATATAATTAACATTATAACGATTTGAATATGATTGAGTGAATAGTATCATTAGATTAAAATATGAACTTTTAAGTTATTCTGACAAGTTATAAGCATTTCTTAATGTGTTTTTAGTCATATTGGTAAGTATTTAGAGATACACGCATCTAATAAAACACTTGAACGAGATAATTAACTCATAATGATTTCGTTATCGTTATAACGATTTTGATATCTTTACGATTAATCGAAGACTGTTGTGAATAAAAAGTGACCTTTCAACTCCTTTATGCACGTCAAAAAATGTATCCTATTATATAGTGAGCTGTTTAGGTGTTGGACGCCTTTGAACGACCACTTAAAATGAATTTTAAAATGAAACTGATATAATTATCGTTATAACGATTTGAATATGATTGAGTGAATAGTGTCACTTATATTAAAATTTGAACTTCTAAATTATTCTGACAAGTCATGAGCATTTCTTAATGTGTTGTGAATCCTATTGACTAGTATTTAGATAAGCACGTCTCTAATTAAACACTTAGAATGGACAATTAAATCATCATTATAACGATTTTGATATCTTTAGGATTGAGCGATGATTGACGTGAATAAAAAGTGACCTTTCAAGCCCTGCATGCATGTCAAAAAATGTCTCTTATTAATATGAATTTTAAAATAAAACAGATATAATTATCATTATAGTGAATTGTGTCATTAGATTAAAATTTAAACTTCTAAGTTATTAGGTCAGGTCATAAGCATTTTTAATGCATTGTAAGTTGTATTGACTAACATTTGGATATGCATGCCTTTAATCAAGCACCTAAAATGGATAATTAACTCAAAACGATTTCGTTATCGTTTAGCGATTTTGGTATCTTTCAGATTGAGCGAAGACTGCCCCGAATAAAAAGTGACCTTTCAAGTCCTGCATGCACGTTAAAACAATGTATGCTATTACATGAAGAGCTGTTCACGGGTTGGACGCCTCTGGACGAAGAATTTTAAAATGAAATCAATATAATTATCATTGTAACGATTTGAATATAATTGAGTGAATAGTGTCATTAGATTAAAATATGAACCTCTAAGTTATTATCACAAGTCATAGAAATTTCTTAATGTGTTCTTAGTGGTATTGACAAATATTTAGAGATACACATATTTAATCAAACACCTAAAATAGATAATTAAATCATAACGATTTCGTTATCGTTATAGTGATTTCAATATATTTAGAATTGAGCTAAAACTATTGTGAATAAAAAGTGACCTTTCAACTCCTGCATGCATGTCAAAAGATGTCTCATATTATATGATCGGTCGTTCATGGGCTAGACGCCTCTGGACGACCACTTAAAATGAATTTTAACATAAAACCAATATAATTATCGTTATAACGATTTGAATATGATTGAGTGAATAGTGTCATTTATATTAAAATTTGAACTTCTATGTTATTCTGACAAGTCATAAGCATTTCTCAATATGTTGTGAATCGTATTGACGAGCATTTAGAGAAGCACACCTCTAATCAAACACATAAAATAGATTATTAACTCATAACGATTTCGTTATCTTTACAACGATTTCGATATATTTAGGATTGATCGAAGACTTCTGTGAATAAAAAGTGACATGTCAACTCCTGCATGTACATCAAAAAATGTTCCAATGATATGGTGAGCCGTTTACGGGCTGAACGCCTCTAGACGACCACTTAAAATGAATTTTGAAATGAAACCTATATAATTGTCGTTATAACGATTTGAGTATGATTAAGTGAATAGTGTCATTTATATTAAAATTTGAACTTCTAAGTTATTCTGGCAAGTCATGAGCATTTCTTAATGTCTTGTGAATCGTCTTGACTAGCATTTAGAAAAGTACACCTCTAATCAAACACTTGAAATCGGTAATTAACTCATAACGTTTTCGTTATCTTTACAACGATTTCGATATCTTTAGGATTGAGCAAAAATTGCCAACAAAAAGTGACCCTTCAAGTCCTGCATCCACGTCAAAAAATGTCTGTTATTATTTGGTGAGCCGTTCACAAGTTAGACACCTCCAGACAACTAATTAAAATGAATTTGAAAATGAAACCGATATAATTATCGTTATAACGATTTGAATATGATTGAGTGAATAATGTCATTTATATTAAAAATTTGAAGTTATTCTGACAAGTCGTAAGCATTTCTTAATGTGTTGTAAGTTGTATTGACTAGCATTTAGAGAAGCGCACCTCTAACCAAATACTAAAAAAAAGGATAATTAACTCATAACGATTTAGTTATCTTTACAACGATTTCTATATATTCAGGATTGAGCGAAGACTGCCATGAATAAAAAGTGACCTGTCAACTCCTGCATGCATGTCAAAAAATGTCTCCTATTATATGGTGAGCTTTTCACGAGTTAGACGCCTCTGGACGATCACTTAAAATGAATTTTATAATAAAACCGATATAATTATCGTTATAATAATTTGAATATATATAATTGAGTAAATAATGTCATTAGATTAAAATTTAAACTTCTAAATTAAGCCATAAACATTTCTTAATGCGTTTTGAGTTGTGTTGACTAGTACTTAGAGATACACACCTCTAATCAAATACCTAAAATAAATAATTAACTCATAACGATTTCGTTATCGTTATAACGATTTCAATATCTTTAGGATTGAGTGAAGATTGTCATGAATAAAAAGTGACATTTCAAGTCTTGCATGCACGTAAAAAAGGTCTCTTATTATATGGTGAGCCGTTAACAGGTTATACATATTTGGACGACCACTTAAAATGAATTTTAAAATAAAACCGATATAATTGTCGATATATTGATTTGAATATGATTGAGTGTATAGTGTCACTAAATTTAATTTTGAACTTCTAAGTTATTCTGACAAGTGATAAGCATTTTTGAATACGCTGTGAGTCATATTGGCTATTATTTAGATATGCACACCTCTAATCAAACACTTAAAATAGATAATTAACTCATAACGATTTCGTTATCGTCATAACGATTTCCATATCTTTCGGATTGAGCGAAGACTGCCGCGAATAATAAGTGACCTTCTAAGTGATGCATGTACGTAAAAAAAGTCTGTTATTATATGGAGAGCTGTTCGCGGGTTGTACGCATCTGGAAGACCACTTAAAATGAAACCGATATAATTATCGTTATAATTATTTAATATGATTGAGTGAATAGTGTCATTAGATTAAAATATGAACTTTTAACTTATTCTGACAAGTGATAAGCATTTCTTAATGTGTTCTTAGTCGTATTGACCAGTATTTAGAGATACATACATCTAATCAACACCTAAAAAGGATAATTAACTCATAACGATTTTGATATCTTTAGGTTTCAGCGAAGACTGCCATGAAAAAAAAGTGACCTTTAAAAAGACAAAGATATAATATTGTTATAACGATTTGAATATCATTAAGTGAATAGTGCTTCTTCTAAAAAATTACGATTTTGAAATATATATTATAAAATACTAAATTAGAATTAAGATTGGTGGTTAAAAAAAATGCTCTTTAGCTAGACTAAAGACATTTGTTATTTCCTTATTTGCCTTTAAATAAATTAATACACTCATGTCTTTATATATCTCCACCTATCTCTGATGTAGTGCTACTAACTAGACTGGAGACCAAATAAATATCATCACTTAAGGTTTGAGATAAAACTAAGATATCATTAGACCACATGGGTCTTGGCATCATTGTGTCAAATTATTCACCAGGACAGGATATATATTGAAATTGTGCTACATGTTCTTATAAAAGTTATTTTATACGCACACGTAGTAGGAGTATATTTTTCACACATCAGTTCACTTAAAAATCAACGGGTTAATTTCATTCACGATTATTATAGTTTAACTCATTTGTTAATTGTCTCGCCATACTTTTAACTTCTGCCAACTTCTGTCATTCATGTCACTACACTTTAATTTGGTTGCACAGGAATCCACTACATCTAGTTCTATCACATCAACTAGTACCAATTAGTGACTCGGCATTAAACACTTGACATTATTCTTATTTGCATGTATGTTACTATCTATATTTATAAGTCAAGCCATTAATTGATTGGAAATGATATAAAATCAGACATTTAGCGCCATAAAAGGTACCAGAGACTGACGTGGTGTGTGTATATTGACACACTACATCAATCCTATGGGCCAACATGAGCCCATCGCCAACTGTTGTAACGTACCCAAATGCACGTCAAACAAGCGTCTGCCACTATTTGTGGCGCCAAACATCTAATTTTATGGCATTTTTTATTAATTGATGTGACAAAATGAGAACTAGTGACTCCATATAAAACCAAATCAAAGTATAGTAAACCAAATTACGGAAATTAAAATACAGTAACCCAATTGACAAATGACGCAAAGCACAATAATCGTCAATGAAATTAACCTAAAAATCAACTGCCCTAATTTTACCAACTCATTTTGTAAAAAGTATGGCAGTATGGCACACAAGATTTTACCTGAAAAGTAAGCAAGATCAAATTACTCAATTTCGGATGCCTCCAGGAGATCGGCAATAAAGTAGGAAAAGGGATTGCAGGTAAAAATCATTCTCGGCAGAAGCCTAGAAATGAGTCAATGACCTAACTTGTGAAATCACTTTCAAAAATAAAACTGGCCGGCCAATCAGTGGTCACTGTTAACTGGCCGTAACATGAAGGATTTTGAAGCTAGATGACTAATACAAAATGGTGGTTTCAGTGGTCACAACATTTGATCTTTCTCGCACTAATTGTAGTCTTCTTCTTCATGGCCGACCGTCACAACCCCCGTGATGAAATGGTGGAAGAAAAAGCCTAGGCCCAAAACCGCTTCGCTTTTCTGACACTGCTAGAAAATGCGCTAGTACTAATAGAATAGTGCCCATGAACGAGAATTCATCGGTGATTAATGAAGGAAACTCAAAGGCTTTTTGGAGATTTCCGACGAAAATAGAACCCGTCGGGAATTTTCGACAACTAAAGAAGTCGTCGGTGATCTCCGACGGCTTGGAAAACTGGTCGGTAATTACTGACCACAATACATTACTCGTCGGTGATTGCCGACCATTTGTACAAACATTCAGTGATTACCGACAACCCAAAGACATCGTTAGTAATCCCCAATCTGTACTTGCCGACAATGCTGTCAGTGATTTTTGACGGCGTCCCCCTCCCGTCGGTAACATTCTAACACCTGTTTTGCAATTTAAAGGTTCTATGTGGATTTCATGCTTTTCTTTTTTTATGTTTTGGCTTATTGTAGATATGACTTTGATTTTTTTTCATTCGTTAAGTTATGTTCGTACTCTTTTTGTGCTTAATAAATAAAAAAATGTGCCTATATGTATGATACATGTCTCTAAAATTAAAAATATACGAGTTTACGTGATTTAGAAGAAATATTGTATATACCGTTGAATGGTGGATTGTTCAAGATAAAACACAAGTTTAAAATGGTAGCCAATTTTATTAGCATGGTGCATAAGGCAAACTCCTACAAAACATTGTCCACTAAAAAACGAAAAAGATCTTAAAAATAAAAGAAACACGTGAAAGGTACAATGACACAGCATAAGCGCATTTTCTAGTAGTGCGACCGTCTTCATCACACTAGAAGCGGCCCTGTTCACAGCGTACGTAACTTCAAGCAAAATGAAACACTGTTCACTCAAACATTTGGTTGTGGTTACAGCATGAATCGCTCCTCTGAGCGTTCTACGTCTTCCAGTATGGGAGATCGGCTGGAAACTCGACCGCATCGATAACATATCTCCATGGAAGACTCTGCTCTGCTGTGGAGAATCGCCCTGCTGATGTTTGGTTTATATCTCTACGTGGTGTTGGCCATCACGAAGGAGAAATGCAAGAATCACTAAGCTTAATTGAATTTTCTTTACTGCTGTGATTCTTTTTATAAATTTTTTATTTTAATTTTTTTTCCTTCCCACTATTTCAATCTATAATTGAATAAATGACATTGAAGAAATTGTTATGTTTCAATATATGTATGTAAGTGTTAAATGAGGTGATCAAAGTTGCTAAAGACAAGTGTAAAAGTGTGTTTCTCATTTCTTTGTAAAGCAAACAGCAAACTCCTGTTTTTTGAAATTGATGCTCCCACATTGTGCAAGCAATTCTCCCATACGTTCTGTTTTTTAAAGTTGGTATCAGAGCTTCCTTTCGCTCAACAATGGCTAATCAAACCATAAATTCTTCAGTCCAGCAAACAGTAGGCTCAATCATGCCGAAGTGGTGGTCGGAAATCAGAATCACTTTTTTGGAGCTCCTCTCACCTAAATTCCTGCGGTGAAGCTTGACAAGAATAACTTATTGTTGCGGAAACATATGATTATACTTACTGTTAAAGGGTATAATCTAGAGGAATTTCTAACCGGTGATAACAAGTGCCCCTCTGAATTCTTAGGCATTAGAATCACTGGTGAAGCTGGAGATACGGTGGAGTTGAGTCCTAGTCCAGAATATGGAAAGTGGTAGTCAACAGACCAACCACTGATGGCTTGGCTTTACTCTACAATGACCCCTGAGATTGCTCAGAGTCATGGGAGCTACAAACTCTGCCAAGCTATGGACAGCCATCAAAGAAGTTTTGGGAGTGATGACTACAATGAAGCAGATTGCAGACAATCTTGAAATTGCTGGGAAGACCATACCACACTCAGATCTAGCAAATCAGGTGTTAGCAGGTCTGTATGAAGAATATACTCATACTGTTGCTTCCAAAATGAATGATCCTGCCTGGTTTGCAGATTCTGGTGCAACCAACCATGTCACAAGATGAGTTAAAAACATCTCAGAGCCCACTGAGTATTTTGGTAAGAAGCACTTACTAGTAGGTGATGGAACTAAGTTAAAGGTTACACACACAGGCACTGGATATCTTAAAACTGATAAGAAGAAATCTTTATTGCTGAAAAATATGCTGTGTGTACCTCAGATTAAGAAGAATTTGGTTAGTATCTTTCAACTTACTATTGATAATGATGTGATTGTTGAATTTCATTCAAATTGCGGTGTTGTGAAAGACAAACTAAACAAGAAAATTCTGGTGCAAGGGACGCTTAAGGAAGGCTTGTATCAGGTCAAAGAACATCACGCCTCAGTCAAGACATCTCAGTCAAATAAATTTCCTTTATTAGTTTTTAATGTTCAACTTAGTAACTCAGAGTCATCTGGTTTAGTGTCTATTGAGTCTGGTTCAATTCCTGTAGAGTCAAAAATATGTTTATGGCATAGGAGACTTGGCCATCCTACTGTACTGTCCTATCAAAAGTCCTTGAGTCATGTAATGAGTCTTCCATCAATAGTAAAAAGCTTTTCTGTGATGCTTGCCAATTGGGTAAATCTCATGCAATTCCTTTTTAATTATCAAATTCACAAGCTAAATCTCCTTTGGACTTAATACATACTGACTTATGGAGACCTTCTCCTGTGACCTCAATTTCTGGATTCAGATATTATATCCTCTTTGTTGATGACTATAGCAGATTTTCATGGATATACCCTTTGAAACAAAAATCAGATGCCCTATCCACCTTTATTCAATTTAAGAGCCTTGTGGAAAACAACTTTGATAAGAAAATCAAAGCTGTACAGTGTGATGAGGGTGGAGAGTTTAGAAGTTTCTCAAATACTTTTCAAACACATGGGATTCCGATCTAGAATGTCTTGTCCATACACCTTGGCACAAAATGGTAGGATGGAGAGAAAGCACAGACATGTCACAGAAGCGGGGTTAACCTTACTTACTTGCACAGGCCAGTATGCCACTAATATATTGGTGGAAGGCTTTTCATACTACAGTTCATCTCATAAACAAATTGCCTACCCCTGTTTTAGATATGAGATCACCTTGTCAATTGATTTACAAAGAATCATGCAAGTATGAAGATTTAAAGGTTTTTGGCTGTGCTTGTTTCCCTTGTCTTAGACCATATCAATCACATAAGTTCAGCTTCCATTCTATAAAGTGTGTTTTTCTTGGTTACAGTAGTTCCGATAAAGGCTTTAAATGTTTAACTCCTACCGGAAAGATTTACTTGTCAAGACGTGTGTTGTATTCCATGAACTGGAATTTTCTTTCGCTCAAGGTTTCTTAAGAAAAAAAATACAAGTGTCAGGTCCTCAGAAATCATAATCCAAAATCCACCACCTCATTATACTCCATCAAAAATCAGTTCCACTGAGTCAATTCCTCTTGATACAACTCTTCCAAGAGATGAAAAAGCAGCAGGACATTCTTAAAATGAGTTAACACAGCCCGTGAGTAGAAGTGGAAATGAAATTGATAATGAAGTTGAGGTTGAGAATGTTACTGATATTGGAAATGATGACCATCAAGAAAGTCAATCAACAGATGATATAAATGATGAATTAGCTCAAAACGAGAACATAATGGAAACTGATATTCAGAACAATATGGGTCATCATATGATTACAAGGAGTAAAGCAGGGATATTTAAGCCTAAAACTTATTTAGCTGCTGCTAAAGTGTACGAGTTTGGTGTAAATAAACTTTGTGTTAGAGCCCGCATCATTCTCAGAAGCATTAGTAAATCAGAACTGGAAAGCAGCCATGAAAAGGGAATATGTTCTTGTAAATTTGTTTTCACTATTTCTAACGTTGTTATGTTTATTTTCATAAGGTGATGAGAAAACTTCAACAACTCCTTTTTCGTGGATTTTTTTTTTTTTTAAGTGGTTAGTCTTTGAAGCTTATTTGTAACAAGTAGCAGACTGACAACTCTAAATTGGGAAATTATTTGTATTGGTTTCATTGTTTCCCCCCGAAAGAAATTTGTATTGGTTAATTTTTTAAAATTCTATAAATTCCTAAGAATATTTGCTTATTTTCTTGTCATTATCCATGCATTGATATGATCCACCATGAATAATGTGATCACCGTTTATTAGTTAATTGCACCACATATTAATATATTATAGCCTTTATCATAAAATGCCCATACTCACAATTAATTAAGCAGATGGGTACGATTTATCACTCTTTCCGTCCCAGAAAAGTAATTTACTTTCACATTTCTCTCACTCGTGTGTGTGTATATATATATATATATATTAAAAAAAAAAAAAACTCAATTTATGTTGTTTGGGTTAATTTCACAAATTATCTCCAACCTTTGAGTTAAGAAGCAGTTGGGTACCCAACCTTTTTTTTCGACCTCCTGAGTCCATAACCTTTCATAAATTCGAACGATAAGTCTTTTTTATCATTTTTCTATTAACTTTTCATAAAAATAATCATTATACCCTTTAACTTTTTAATTTTAAAAACAAAATATTTAAAATTAATAAAAAATTAAAAAAAAAAAAACCCACCCACCCTCCCCTCCCCTCCATGAATTGCTGTCGAAATGCTACCGAAACGGCAATGAATTCCCCTCATTTGCTGTCGGAAACGGGCTGCCAGAAATTTGTTGCCGATTTTGGCAGCAAAAATTTTGGGGAAGGGGGAGGGTGAATCCCCCCACGACAGCATTTTTGCTTCTGGAAAGGGGGAGACTGCTGCCATTTTTGGCAGCATTTTTATGCTAGAAATGGTAACAAAATGCTACCGTTTCCGGCAGCAATAATGGGAGGGCGACGCATCCCCCCACCCTAAAATGTTTCTGCGGGGGATTCACTCCACATTTTTGTTGTCGAATACGGCAGCAAAAATACTACCAGAAATTGATGCAATCTACTGCCATTTTTGGGATTCACCCCCATTTGTGCATTCTCTTTTATTGGTTTCATTGACCATATATAAGGCGGGTTCCATGTGAATAAATTTAGCGAAGAGGAAGGCTTGACATACATCCGAAATCTCCATAACGGTGACATGAGAAGTCTCCGAATCAAAAATATTTGTACAGATAGTACTTTGAACTTGGAACAAGCATGAAGAAATTAACGATAACTTTTACGGCAATTGCCCAAAATTGAACAAGGAGCAAGAGTCATATGGTTGCAATCAACTAGTAGCCAACATATACATTTTCTTTGCGGGCAGTAAATATTAAAAGATCTCAGCCTGCCGGTCACTTTTATCTGGCCATAAGAGGAAGGATTCTTCCTTCAAAAAATCCCACCAGACAGAGCCATTCCGAGAAAAATGACGTGCATAAAATGGTCTCTCTCGGTTAACATTAGTGCCTCATCCAATCCCATACTTTCATCTTCTTTCTTTCTCCAAGCAAGCAAGTCGTTAATGGCCGCAACCACAGAGATGAGCTTGTGGCGTAGACAAGTGTCCTCAGGCTGCTAAGCCTCGCAGTGATGTTGATGATAATTACATTCCTCACCTTCCAAGCAACTTGTGGTCGGGATGGCCGCGATTGTTCCTCTGAGCGCGCTGCTGCCGATGCTCTTCTATATGATCCCATACACAATGCTGGGTTTGAGACTCGACGTCATGGACAACTAATCTCCTCGCAGGTTTGTCTCGCGTTGCTGCAGCTCTGGGGATTGCTGCGGCTTCATTCTCACTATGTTAGTATTTGCTCAAGGAAATGTTGAATATGGTGTATCGGACGAGATAATCTCGCTAAATGTACTGTTAACGTACAAGTATTAATTATGCAGTTTTATTAGACTCTCTTTTCATTGTTTATCTATTGATCTATGTATTTAGAACTTTAATTTTTCCGTCTTTTCATTTTTAGCTATTTTATGTAGCTTTTTAATTAAGTTTATTTACAAATATCAAAAGTAAAGTTTAGAGATAGTTTTCCATTCATTGAAAAGTGGGTACTTGCATCTCTAAAAAGGAAGTTGAGGATTACTCTTTCAATTTTCTTAATTTTCTCCCTTGTATGACATTACACACACTGAAAAATTAATTTATATAATCAATCTTGAATACACTGAAAATAATGTGAATGAATTTTACAATTTCTATCTTTTACAGAGAACTGTTTATAAAAATTATGGACCTGTTAAGATCCATCCTTTGATGCATATATCTCCTGGTAACAAACGTTGAAATTTTTTGTTACTCAAAACTTTTTAATGTAGATACAGGAGTTCCATGTAACATTTGGATCTACCACATAATGAACTTGCATACATAGAAAGAAATAATATCAAGTTTGGGTTAGTAAGATTTTCGGGTTGAACCGAACCAATTCACTTTGGGTTGAATCAGGTAGGGTAATCACGTTTTAGAGTTCGTTGGTTAGCCCTAACCAGAGGCTTGCCTATCATTATCAATATATAAAAAAACAAAAACTTAAATATTATTACAATGTAATTAGTGATAAGATGCCTCAGTGGATGTCATAGAAATTTGCTGTTACTCAAAATCTCTCCCCACGGGAATTTTTCTCTGGCATAAAAAGTGCACAGCACAGAGAAGAGTATAACGAAAAAATGGCTTCATGTATGACTCCAGGCTTGCGAATAAGATCGGCAGCAGGACGTCAATATGGCACCTGCGGCAGATTCCTTAAATTCCCACTAAATTAACATTTTACATCAGCATTATTCGAGATAGTCTTCAACATAAGATGTCAAAATAAAACTCTACTTCTACTGCTCTACTAGATCTACTAGACGGTCTTCTTGTATTATATACAGCCAAAAATTTTCCGCTGACCAGAAGGTTGCTACAACTTTTATTCAACCTGCCAAAAAGACACTACCATTCACCAAATAGAAAATTGGAAAGCTCTGAAATACAAGAGAAGCATTTAATTAGATAACTAACAACTAACAAGAAAAAACTAATCCTTCTTGCTTTTGCCTGATTTCTATATACATGAAATGTTAGCTTAATGTCTTATTTTATATGTAAAAGAAAAATAGTATTCAATATTAGCAGACCATGTGGGTCTAATGCCAAAAGTTCGTATAAAAGATTTTGATATGTAATGGTAACATTCTTATTTTGGTTGTCTGTAGCCTTACAAATGGGGCCATCACTTGTTCCACTGTAATCTAGTCTAGTAGATAAGAGAAGACATATAAGTTCTCATCTTCTCCATATTTCCGTCTCAATTATAGGGTCAAGTTTGGCCAGAAAGACAATAGGGGGTAAACTTCATCGTGGAGGGGAAAACAGCCCGACTACTCCAATTTCAGCACGTACTTATGTGAATCAAAGAGAAATAAAATTTGGGAAAAACTCACTATTTCCTTAAGTGAGTAGTATATGTACAGGGTATTATTAAGAAATAAAAGATCCATGTACACTTTAGTCCCTAACAATTCTACATAAGCAATTTAGTCCCTAGACTATTCAACTCTCGCCCTCAAGTTGGTGCATAAATGACACACATGCCCAACTTAGATAGAGACATATGGAAAGGGCTTGCAGCAACGACATGTCTCATCATATGAGCTAGCTGATCTACACTTTTAATGTATGGGATTTCAATGTTTCCTAAATCAATATTGTCCTTGATGTAATTCCTATCAATCTCGACATGTTTTGTTCGATCATGTTGTACTAGGGTTATTTGCCATTTCAATAGCGGATTTGTTATCACAGAAGAATACCATATGTTTGTTCGGCTCAAACCCACACTCAGACATGAGAATTTTCGGCCATGTAAGTTCAGTTATTGCATGGTATAGCGCTCAGTATTCGGCCTCAACACTAGATAATGACACCACATTTTGCTTTTTACTCCTCCATGTTACCAAGTTGCCACCAACAAAGGATACGTAACCAGATGCGGATTTCCTATCTAATCTCGCCCTATAAAAGTTGGAGTCTATGAATCCCATAACATATAAATGACCATGCTTTGAAAACAAGAGACCTTTACCAGGAGAGGATTTCAGATAAGCCAAGATACGGTTTACTACATGCATTTGTCGGTCACTTGGGTTATGCATTTGACTTACAACACTTACTGCATAAGTTAGATGAGGTCGGGTATGAGTTAAGTAAATTAGTTTCCCGACAAGTCTTTGATATCTCTCTTTTTTTGTAGGCACTTGATCAGGAAAGATAGACAAACCATGGTATATCTCAATAGAAACCACAAGCTCACACGCTGAGTAACCAATTTCACATTAGAGACCTAGAGTGTATTTTCCATGGGAAAGAAAGATCCTTTACTTTGATCGACATAACTCAATGCCTAAGAAAGATCGGAAGAGCGTACCCAAATCCTTCATTTCGAGCAAGATGGCATTGAAGTTTCTCAATTTCACCTACATCATTTCATGTAACATGTCATCCACATATATAATAAGTAAGGTAATACCTTCCCCATCTCTTTTATAAAAGAGTGTCTGATCTCCTAGGGCTTGCTTGTAACCATATTTTTTCATTGAACTCAGCCGAGCAAACCAACCCCTCAGTGGCCTTTTTCAACTTACAAACCTTACTTTCTGGATGTGAGAACCCGGGGCGGATCTATATAAACTTCTTCTGGCAAATCACCATGCAGAAAAGCATTTTTAACGTCAAATTGTCTCAATGGCCAATGCAAGTTGGCTGCTAAAGATAGAATGACCCTGATCGTGCTCATTTTGGCCACTGGAGCAGATGTCTCCTGATAATCAATCCCATAAGTTTGCATGTATCCTTTTGCAACCAATCTGGTCTTATATCTTTCCACCATTCCCTCTAATTTGTACTTAATTGAGAACACCCACTTGCATCCTACACTCTTCTTCTTCTTAGGTAGCTTGACCATCTCCCAAGTAGAATTCTTTTGGAGAGCATTCATCTCTTCTAACATAGCGGATTTCCACTTACGATCTTCAAGAGCTTCCTGAAAATTACCAGTCAGGGATAGAAACAGAGCAATGGCGGAGACTGGGGCCTTACTGGGCCCCGGCCCACCCCTCTCTCGGCCCAAGTTCGATTGAAAACTCAAAAAAAAAGTGAAAATTTAAGGTCCAGCCCAGGGGTCTTTCAAATTAGGCTCGGGGGACTAAATGGGCTGGGGTTTTAGGTTTTTAAGTTTCAGCAAAAAAATTAAAAAATTAAAAAGGGCCAGCCCACAAAAATAAATTAATGGAACGAATCAGTGAGTGAAGCACATAAGGCAGAAGAGAAGCTTGCGTCTGTGCAGCTCCATTGTTCGATCGCAGGCGGGCAGTGACCGCCGACCAGCCCATAAGACCGACTCCCAGCGGACCCAGGCAAGCGCCCGCGGAGAGGAAAGTAAAGGTTGGGCGATGGCCAACGGGTTCATCTAGATTTTAACTTCAATCAAGTATTATTCTAGCTCTAATTTCTAAATTGATTTTGCCCTAATCTAAGCAAATAGCCAAGTTACCTCTAACCTCCAGATTTATAGAGAATTTAACTTCATATGTTAGATATACATAGGTCATTAGGACATGAGAATGGTTGAATTTCATATTTATATGGTTGAATTTGATATATAGTCATATAGAGAGTTTTAAGTCTTTGAGGACATCTAAATGATTTTTGTTGGTTGAAGAAAATCATAACTTAAGTACTGACTAATGGTTGAATACATGAATTATGAATAGATTAGAATGGACTCTGAAAAAGGAATTAAGAGATAAGAAGAAAATCATAAGTAATGGACTAATGGTTGAAGGAAATCATAATTTTGCACAGGGGAATTAGGAATAAAGTATATTTATAGTAATTTAGAATTGATTTTGAATTGATAATTAGTCATTGAATATAGTGGCAATTTATGCTTTGATGATTAATGGAGATTTGTTTGTATATGGTTGAAGAAAATCATAACTTAAGTACTGACTAATGGTTGAATACTTGAATCAGGAATAAATTAGAATGGACTTTGAAAAAAGGAATTAAGAAATAAGAAGAAAATCATAAGTAATGGACTAACGTTTGAAGGAAATCATAATTTTTCACAGGGGAATTAGGAATAAAATATATTTATAGGGTTTGTTTGGTAACCATTTAAATTTAGATGAGTTTTTAAATGGATTTAAAATTCAAATTTTTTATAGGTGTCGAGGTGGTGGAGGTAATGATTAAAATGATGTGAAAGTTGACATCACATCAAATGTGTGGTTAAATGTGATGTTGTCATGTGTCCAAAAATTAAAATTTAAATTGGTTGACAAATCGAGGTGAATTTTAAATGATTGCCAAACATTATGATAGTAATTTAGAATTGATTTTGAATTGATAATTAGTCGTTGAATATAGTGGCAATTTATGCTTTGATGATTGATGGAGATTTGTTTGTATATGGTTGATTATTTGGCTTCTTGACTTGTTAGTTGGTTGTCGATATTATTTTTTTTTTCATTGTTAGTAAGTAAATTATCTAAGGCAAAATAAATTATCTAATGAATTTTACTAAATACTTTGATTTCATAGAAGAAGTCATGGCTACACAACAACCTCATGGCAAGAAAGACAAAACAACATTGCATTCTTTCTTTAGGCCAGTAAGAAATACACAAAATGAGGAATCAAATAACCTCCAAGATACTCCCCCAACTAAAAATCAACAATCTTCACATTCAGTTGGAAATCAACAATCTTCTTTTCCAGTTGAAAACCAACAACCTTCTACTCCGAATGAAAATCAACAATCTACTCCAAAGTCATCATTTTAAATTGAGCAGGATCCAGGAAAAATGAGGAGAGTACGTGATTAGCCTCTTGAGAGAAGAGATGAGATCAGACGGTCATATTTAATGGTTGGGCCTTACTAACCGAAACTTCATTTGTATAAAGCTCGAGAATATAAAGATAAATCCTGTCGTCTTCAGCATAATTGGTTTAATGAATTTAATTGGTAAGAGTATTCTCCTAGTACACATAAAGCCTACTGCTTTCCGTACTTTCTTTTTGAAGAGAATATGCATACCTCTTCCACTTCGGCTTTAGTAAGTAATGGATTTGATAACTAGAAGAGAGTTCATCAGGGCAAGGATTGTGTATTTCTTGGTCATATTGGTTCATCATCTTCATCATCTCACAATAAGTGTCTAGCATGTGCTGACTCTTTGATGATGCCATCTCAACATATTTATAAAGTGATTGAGAGAGCTAGCAAAGAAGAAGTTGTGAAAAATCGACAGCGCTTAAAGGCAACAATCATGACTGTTAAATGGCTAGCGTTGCAAGGTTGTGCTTTTAGAGGCCATGATGAGTCTAAAAAGTGTTTTAACCATAGAAATGTGATTGAAATGATTAATTATACTGCAAAATGGAATACAGATGTCTGAGTAACGCCTCCAAGAATGCTAAATATACTTCTCCAGACATCTAAAAAGAAATTATGTCAATCATGGCTAACAGAGCCCCTCGTATGATACGCGAGGAAATTGGGGATGCTTGCTTTTCTCTTCTTGTTGATGAAGCAAAAGATGAATTAGATCGAGAGCAAATGGCTATTATCTTGAGGTTTGTGAACGTTGCGGGTATCTTGACAGAGCGTTTCTTTGCTATTAGGGTGTTTTTGAGTCTTCTTCAAAAACACTTAAACAGAAGATATGTAATGTTCTTTCTCAGTACAATCTTCAAATTCATAAATTACGGGGCCAGGGATATGATGGCGCTAGCAACATGCGTAGGCAAGGGATTGGATTGCAGGCATTATTTCTTAATGTTTGTCTATATGCATATTATGTTCATTGTTTTTGCTCATAGGTTGCAGTTGAAATTGGTAGCTTCAGCAAAGCAACGTGATCGAATTTGGCAGTTCTTCTTTATATTGGATAATTTCATTAACAGTGTCAAATCTTCTACTAAGCGCAACACAGAATTACAGGTTGCATATAGAACAGAAATTGAGAATATTTAGGCAAGGGGAGAGCGTGAATCTAGACAAGGAGCTAATCAAATGTCATCTTTACACCGTTCTGGTTCAACTCATTGGGGATCTCATTACGATTCTGTTCTGAGTATGATAGATATGTATGCTGCAACTTGCAAGGTGCTTGAGGATATCACTTGTAGGGGTCCAAATTCCAAGGCTCGAATTGAAGCTGAGGATGCTTGCACAAGTATTCAGAGTTTTAATTTTGTGTTTGGTTTGCACTTAATGAGGGCAGCTTTGTCGAGCATTTCAAAAGGAATCCGTTGACATTCTATCTGCACTTGGATATATCTCCATTGCAAAAAATCTTCTTCAAGAGTTGAGAGACGAAGGGTGGGAGAAATTGCTTGAGGAATTTTTGCTTAAAACATGAAATCACTATACCTAACATGAACAACAACATGGGTCGTTGGCGAAGGCAAATGAGTGTTGAGCATTATTATCACTTTGAAGTTTTCAATCAATCCATAGACCTTCAATTGGCAGAGTTGAACTCGAGATTTAATGAGACATTAGTTAGGCTACTTGAGCGGAGTGTGGCATTCGATCCAAAAATTTCCTTTGAATCATTTAATGCAGAGAATATCTATAAGCTTGTTGTAGAGTTATCCTGACGATTTCAAGCAGCATGGGAGGCATGCTTTGATAAGTGAATTGCAATTTTATCATGCTCATGTGGTTCGCAATCCCCAATTTTAAGTGTCTACTCTTGCAAATGTGTGAAATGTTCGAGGAAGGACTACAAAATGATAACAAGATTGATTCGCCTTATGTTAACATTACCTGTTTCTACAGCAATTGAGAGAGCATTTTTGGCAATGAAACATGTGAAGACTGCAATTCGCAACAAGCTCTTCCGATCTACTTTCTTGCTGATAGTTTGACAATTTCTATTGAAAAAGAACTTGTTAGCACAATAGATATAGACTCTCTTATTGATGAATTTGTTAAAGTAAAAAATCATCGGGTCCAACTAACTTTTTAGTCTAATGTACTAGATTTTGAGTAGATGCAAACTTTGTAATGCACTTGAGTAATTGAGTTTGTTTAATATTTTGAAAAATTAGAGCTTATATAACTTTTTTTGAGTTTTCGATCTCGCTCACCCCACTTCGTGTCCTGGCTCCGCCATTGAAACAAAGGACAATCGAGAAGTAAATGTAAGGTGAGTTTCCGGTGGTAGGATACATAGACATAGGATAGACAATGATAGACAATGTTGGAGAAAGGCTTTGAGAATCCATATCTATCTAGTTCTCTACGATCACGAAGGGGATATCTCCTATCATTTTCTTCAGTAATAGGATTCTATGTTGCTGAGAGGTCAGGATCATAGAAGTTAGATACCTCATTTTCAACCTCAAAAGAATCATCCGATGGCACTGTAGGATCAGAGGAAGCATTCTGTAAAGTAAGACCAGTAGTTCTCCTAGTATAGTGCTTTTAAACGAGCTAGGAGATCTATCACTTTCAACTCCAACTTCTCTTTGAACTCTAACTTCTCTTTCCCTTTTACTCCCAAGACTCCAAAACTTATTTTCCTCTAACCACACGTGTTCCTCTTCATTACTATGAATCTTCCACTGAAGAGGAACCAGCTGTACATCCCCAGAATAGAAGGACTCTGATTCACAAAAGAGAACATCCATAGAGATATAATATTTTTGAGCAAGAGGATGAAAGCATTTGTAGCCATTTTGCGAATTAGGGTATCCAAGAAAAATGCACTTAGGAGCACGAGGATCCATCTTATCTTGAAGGTGAGGGTGTGCATGGACATAGCATAAACAACCAAAGACTTTAGGACAAACATTTAAGGCAGATGGAATAAATTGAAATCTTTACAGTGCTCTTCATGGAGTTTGATAATTAAGACTACGAGCTAGCGTTCTACTAATAAGAAACACAGCAGTAGTAACAGCATCTAGTCAAAAATGTTCTGGAACATGTATATTAAAGCATAAAGCTCTAGCCACTTTAAAGATATGCCTAATTATACACTCCGCTATGTCATTCTGTTTTAGTGTTTAAGCACACCTTGTTTGATGAAGAATGCCATGGATTTGGAAAAAAGTAACAAGAGATTGGTTCACAAACTCCTTACCAGAGTGAAAAACTTGAACTTGGGTACGGAACTGAGTGACAATCATATGTGAAAATTGAGGAATCACACTCGCAACATCATTCTTTGATTTTAATAAGTAAAACCACATACCCGAGTGCAACCATCAATGAAAGAGACAATATTTGCGGCATGCAGCCGACGAAGTAGAAAAAGGACCCCAAACATCCGTATGAACAAGATCAAAAGGCAGAGAACTTTTATTCTAACTGACTTTGAAGGGTACACCATGAATTGTTTGCCAAAATACATTTTTTACATTGCATACTTAAACTAGATAAATTCTGAAATAACTTAGGGAACAAGTGCTCTAAATAGGTAAATGAGGGATGACCCAATCTATAATGCCATAAAAGGATTTCATCTAGTAGAAGTAGATTTACCATCAACTTAAAGCCCAAAACCTCTCTCTTTCTGCAACTTTGTGTCCACTTCCAAAAAATAAAGACCCTTTTTTCTACCAGTGTCAATTGAAACCTTCGTTTGATTGTCCTGAAAAACACAATTAGACGGTGCAAAGGTTACAGAACAATCAAGATCGCATGTGATTTTGATGATAGAACGTTATTAGAGAGAGCCGGGGCACATAAAACAGAGGATAATGAGATGTTAGGTGAGAGAGATATTCCCAGCCCCTATCTCATTCACAGATGTTCCATTTGCGATCTGAACAGATTTAACTCGAGGAATTGTTAGAGAATTAAATAAGGAAGAACGACAAGCGAAGTGATCAGTAGCTCCAGAATCAATCACCCAAGGGTCAAATGTAGTAGAGGTTAATGGTACTCTAGACTTCAAGAAGTGATACCCGAGCTATATGGGATGCAAAGGTTGGAGAAGAGTCAGTGGGGTTGGCTTGAGATGGAGAAGAATCAACAAGGGCAGTCTTGGCGTGTTTTTTGTTCCTTTTCTCAGCTTGCTTGAGTTTGACCCACTCTGGATACCCATTCTTCTTCCAACATTCATCAACTTTATGACCAACACCATGACAGAAAGTGCAAACATCAGCACACTTACAGCAGCGAGTAGACTGAGAGCTAGTCTTGTGGACAACTAAGGCTGATGGCTCCAAATGATTCAACTCCCACTGTTTGTTGTCTTTGTTCCTCTCGGCGAACCAAGGAGAAAACTTCCTCAAAACTCGAAGGGGTGAAGTAGCCAAGATTCTACCACTCACTTGATCCAAGTTATGATCAAGTCCTGCCAGAAAAATGTACAACCTTTCTTCAGCTGTACGCTTTTTAAATTTCTCCATATCTTTAGCGCACTCCATATCATTAGACCTCCTATAATCAAGCTCCATGAGAACAGAGTTCGTTTCATTATAGCAATCAACCAATGGTCTCCCTCCTTGACGTAGTTGGAACAACTTCATTAGTTCATAAACTTGTGATGTATCCGTGGCATCAAGGTAACTTCGCTTCAGAGCATCCCATACCTCCTTAGGGCTGGGCGTTGAACCCGGCAAACTGACAAAAACCAACCCGCCCGACCGAATTGGGTCGGGTAACTTGTAGATCGGGTTGGTTTGCGGGTCATAGAGAGTAAACGCGACTCAGGTCGAGTTGGGTACCAGTCCCGACCAGTAAAAACTGAGTCGGTTTAAACCTGACAAACCTGAAGTTCTTTTGCCTTTTTTCGCTTAAAAAAATCGTCCATGGAAAACACCATTCACAGTAATAGCCCAATGAAACATACACAATTCACAAAATAATTGTCCAATTGTCCTCTTCTGAAATTTTTCATTGCTCCTTACCCTCCCAATTCTCCTATTCTGAAAATTTTCATTCCCCCTTACCCTAGCTCTCAACTACGTCAACGTTGTTCTCTCTAGTCTGTCGTCGGCTCTTCATCACTGGTTCCACCTCTGATTCACTGCTGCAATGGCACGAAGTTATTTGGCTTGCATCGTCAAGTCTATTTACGAATTGGGTGTCAAATTCTTCTCCGTTTATGGATGTACAGATGGCTAGAAGGGGTTTGGCGATGAGAAGAACCCAATGGATCCTTTCGAAGCAACAAAAGAAGAGAGACTAGAGAGACGGGGTCATGGGATTTGGAAACAATAAAGTAACAAGTCAACAGCAGCCGATCTGCATTCTAATTTCTAAGGAAAAAAGTAGGGTATTTGAAATTGGTCCGGGCTAGATACTTTATTTAAAAAAAAGGCTGGCCCAAACCGAGTGTCGGGTCGGTTTGAGTCGGGCTCCCAGACCGAGCAGGGTCGGCTCGGTTTAGGAATCCCTAAACCGATTTATAATCGGGTCGGGTCGGGTCAAACTCGACCCGTTTGAACCCGATGCCCAGCCCTATTCATACTGGACAAAATTTGAAGCCAAATTATCAGTCAAAGAATTGATAAGCCAAGACCTAACCATCGCATCCTAGGCTTCCCATTTATCAAAACCTAGATCATTCTCAACTAAAGCAACTTTTCGTCCAGTAATATACCCCTTTTTCTCGCTTCCAGTAATGTACAACTCCACAGTCTTCGACCAAACACGATAATTAGTACCATCTAATCTAATACGAATAGGAGTTGAGGATAATATGAATGGTCACAGCACAAGTATCCTTATCTTCCCCCATTCAAGTCGACACAATCTCAATAACAAGAAGAAATCAGGCCTAGTCTCAAGAAAATAACCACAAGCAAGGCACTCACAACAAAATCAGCAAAAGGACTCACAACCTTCGGAAGAAAAAGAGCCACTGGAGAGAGAGAATAAGAGTCACCGGGGCAAGAATAGGGATGGGTCACCTCGCCGGATGGATACCTCAATTTTGGTGACGAGAAGTGAGAAGAAGACCAGAAAATGATTAACACAGTGGCTACAGTAGCAAGTCAAGCAGAACCGACCAGAAAAGGGTCGCCAAAGAAATTCCGAAGTTCGCCGGGGGGCTGTGATACCAAAATAACATTTGGGAAAAACTCACTCTATTTCCTTTAGTGAGTAGTATATGTACAATGTATTAAGGAATAAAAGATAAATGTACACTTTAGTCCCTAACAATTCTACATAAGCAATTTAGGCCCTAAACTATTCAATTAGTAATGTATTTTATCATGATGATTACCATGACCACCGTACATATAAATATAGACACCATCACATAGCACACGTCAACAAGTGAGAAAGTCATCAACCAAAGAAAAGCATCTTACAAGTGTCCACCATATTTTGAAAGATAAAGGATCAAGAGCATAATAAGTGAAAAAACTCACATGAAGCTCAATTTACATTTCAGTTGATAATCATTTTGACCTGAGTTTAGCTCTCAGTCTTTTTAACTGCTCTCTTTGCCCCTAAACAAATGTAGAAGAAGATTGTCTCAAAAAAACATAGCTCAAACAAAACAGAAGAGATGCAAACTAGATTTGGAATAAGGGCATAGATTTCACCTCATAAAGCTTCTGCCACCACCTGTCAAACCTTGATTGAAGTAAGCACCAATCCATGGCCATTTCAAATTCGATTGTGTTGGTTTGGGAATAATGAGAAGTGGACACGGCATCTTTCTAGTAAATGAGAAAAACACAAGCACTTGATATTTTAGAACTTATGATAAAAGATAGTAAATATATGTAGTTATTTCATGCTTGTTAGCCTGTAGACACAAGTGATAGAAATTCTAGTGGTCACCGACTTTCTGATAAATTTTCATTTTGGTAAACTTCAGTTTGTTAAACTTGGTCTGATCTAAAACTCTCGTTCTAGATGGTCGCTGAAATGTTCATTACACTTTGCAAGTCAGTTTCGATGTCCATCATTTTTCACTAATTAAAAAATTAACATGGGTCACCAAATTGTAAGAAATCTTAAGTATTACGGCCAATTTGAAACAATGAGAAATTTATTCAAGAACTTGAAATTTTATCACCATTTGCAGTACATTTCACCCACAGGTAGCAGTGGAATAATAAATTGACTGTGTTTGACAGTAATAAAGTATGCCTAGGATGATGATCTGCAAATGAACACAAATTAGAACGTACCACATCTCTTTGTGTTTGACGCCTAATATCATCGATAACCAAATGACCTGAGAAGGTGACCTGCTTGCCAGAAACTATGGGAAGAACAGCATGGCAACCAACAAGCGGCCTGCAAATAATAACCTCCTTCAGAGTGTTATTCTCCTAGACCACAAGAAAAATCCAAAAAAAAAAAAAAAAAAAGATGCATTTCTTATCCATCCATCCTAAAAGTACACAAATCAAACTTTGATTTTGTCCAGGCTATCAAATCTTAGACCTTCAACCAAACCAGGGAGTGGGTAGGAAAGGCAAGAGGATTCCTCTAGGGAGCTCCATTTGGAATTGACTTTCTAAAAGTTGATTTTTCGGGAGAATTTGTGATTGGGATTTAAAGAAAGATTATAGGAAAGTGAATTTTTTTTTTTTTTATGAAGAATATGTGGTTAGTACGAAAGTTTGACTAGTTGATCACCTTTTGATTTAAATTTATTTAGGGGGAAAAAGAACAGCTCCCTAGAACAGTCTCATAGAGAAGAAACTTGTGAAATGAAAATAAATCAGTCATCGGCATGCTCGGGCACCTAATAAGAAACAAACCAACACCATGCAAAATTGGTTTTGGTTTTGGTTAACAAGAATTTAGTCAAGTGAATGATGCAGAACTAGATCATAAAGACATAGACACCCAACAAATAGAACCAAAGACAATGTTGTCACAAGTTAAAATCAGAAAAAAAAAAACTTTCAAAGCATCGCAAGACATTTTTAGCCTTTTAGGTATTTATTATGTAATATTAACTTTCAGGTAGGTTTTAATATCCAGAGGCATGCAACCAAATTTTACCATTTCTTTTGCGAAAACAAGTAGATGAATCTACCCATATACCTGCCATTTGGTAACATTAAGCATCCATTATCCAATTCGCACACAACCTTCTCTGCAGCTTCCCTCGTTTTAAATATCACCAAAGCTTGACCTATTATGATAGTATTTACTCATGGGTCAAAGGATTTCAACCAAAAAAGAAAAACACATTAAGGAAAACCCAAGACCTCTTGGAAAGGCTTGAATTTGTATATAATAACTAAAGAAGAAGAACAAATAAACACATTAAGAAAATGAACACCGCACAGACCAGTGAATTTTAAAATGCATACACTCTGTGTTTATCTACATACCAGAATATGGACTGGAAACAGCAGTATGCTGTATCATTTTAGCTGAGCAATTTTCATTAAATGCATGCCAAACAATGTCCTGAAAAATATTCCAGAGAATCGTCAAGAAAGCACAATAAATGAGATCCCTTATGAAAACAGGGGAACATCGAAAAGGATCTAAATGATAATTTAAAAAATATGGCAAATTTTTAAGCCAGATGTAATAGATTTTGGGGGGAAGATAATGCTAAACATTCAACACATCTCGTGTCCACCCCACATCCACGTCAAGATGGGCGGGCTTCCGGAAAAGCCCGTGACTGCGGGCGGTCCTAGTCACGGGCTGGGAATTTGTCCCGAATAGGTGGGCTGGTTAAATTGTAAGCGGGCCAGCGGTGAGAGCCAGCAACGCCACAAGAAGAAAAAGCAAGCCTGCAAAACCAATATTGGTTATGGCGCCATAACCTAGATTATGGCGAATAACCCCTTTTTTTATCCTTTTTATTATTTTTAATTACTTTGATTAGTGTTATTACATTATATTTTTTTCTAATTACTTCTTGTTATTATTTTTCTATTGTTACTTGTAAATACTAACTTTTTTTACCATTTTATTATTAAAAACATGTAGTTTCATATTTTGATGTAATAATTTTAGCTATATATATCACCTACATAAACTATATATTTGCATATATGATGATAGTTTTGCATGTGCCAAGTTAGTTGGGATATAGTGATACAAATTAATAAATAGTGATTTGTGTTGTTAATTTTCAAATTTCAAAACTCTAGAGTTCTAAAACTAACTAGTTAGATATAAATTTTTGTAAATACTATTTAAATTTGTGTTGTTATGTTGTATGATTACTTTTTAATTTGAAAATTAATCCAAAATATATAAGTGATATTTCATAAACAGATCGGACTATGAACATGAATGAAGTGGGCTGAATTATCAAATCAGGCCAAACAGTGACCCGGCCCACATGGGCTTCACGAGTGGGCCTGTCCATGATAAAAAAAATCCAGGGCGGTCCGCCCGGACTGGAAACCCACATGGGCGGGCCTTTTGTCTAGCGGGCTGTGCTGGGCTGCTATATTAGCAGGCCAAGCTTTGACACCTCTACATCCACCACACTGAATTGTTTATATATCGCAATAAATTAAAAATAAATTATCACGATACATAAGCAATTCAATGGGGGTGGATGTGCGGTAGACACAAGATGCGGTGGATTTTTAACAGTATCCCCCCCAAAAAAATATCTGCTATAGTACACCGACAATAACTATGTGATAGACAGACAAGAACTATGCAAACCTTGAATAGATGTCTATCACAAAAAACCTTCAAGCAATCATCATCAACTTAGACAAACTTAAAATATCACAGGAAAAATATGAAACAGAGCCCGAAGAAGAGAAACCGAGAACAGTCATGGAAAATTATTCATTCACTCCCCCCCCCAAGGGGCGCTCTGGGGGTCCAGCAGGAAGCTAACACTATTTATTATTAATTAAGACAGTCCAAATTAATAGTTGACACTGTTCCTAAAATTATATAAATTGGAAAGACGGGAGAGGGACTCAACTTAGCCTCAAAAAGTTTTGTATGGCAATTCACTTCGACCAATCTCCAAATAAAGCCAAAAGTAGAAAGTGGAACTTATTTGTATGGAAGTGACTCCATAATTTCTTGTTCACTTAAGATGAAACAATATAAAATATACAAGAAAACATAGAACTTTATATGTAACTAGTGACTACAGGAATGAAATTACCTCAACCTCTCCAGACGTATATTCTGGATCCAAATTCTGGAGCAGCATCAGTGTACCTTTATCATGTGCACCCGGCACTCTTTCCTCCCAACCCTGGAGAATTAATTTGAATAAGCAGAATAAATCCTCAAACAACAAATGGAAAACCTAAGGTTGATCCGTGAGAGCATAAAGGTATGCATATCAAATGATATTGCAATCAATTACAACTTCATCTAAATGTTGAACTGAAATATATCTTGATTAAAAATAAAAAAATAAAAAAATAACCTTCAAAAACGTTAGGCTACAAAGAATTTCATCCTCAAATTGATTGTGAGAACTTTAAGAGGCATTTATTAAATTCAAATAGTTTAACTTTTATTTTCTTTATGTGTATGTGTGTGTGTGTGTATATATATATATATATATATAAAAGTCTGCAGGTCAAAAAATAAAGGGATAAAAATTTACAATAACACACATCCAAATTCTACTCCCAGCCGACGCTTAAAATATAACCATATACTAACAAAGAAAGCCAACAAATTCTTTAAGAAAAAGATAAGTAATAGAATGTGAACCCCCAGTGAAACTGCTACAAAAACTCCCAAGTCTGATTACATGAGTAATCATTAAAACGTCTGGCAAAGTTCACATGGATTTGAAAACTAATAGTTCTTAGACATATTCACATGAAAGCAGAAACAAAACTTTATATACAACAAAAGGAAGTTTGCAGTTTCCACTTACAAGTTCCCTAAACCACGTGCTCTTGCCCTGCAAACAAGTGAAAATAGATAACATTAACAACGTCTTTGATTGGAGTTATTTTCCAGGGAAAACGTCAAATTCATGGAAAACGTTCCATCTTTGTGCATTTAATAGAAAAATGGAAAAGGAATTTAAATTCCATGGTACAATACCTTTAACATATTTTGACACATTTTCCCTTCAAAACAATTCCCACTCCCCCCTAGGTAAAATGTTTTCCAAGGAAGATGAAAAATATTTTTTTTTCCATCTTTTCATATCAAATGCATCCTAATAGAAAGACAGACAAAAGGAAATTTTGAAATGCCTACAAAAGAGACTAGGTGCTCAATCTCCAACTACACCAAACAGGCTATAGCTTCATAAAGACACATATTGAGCACATGCAAAAGGTGTAACTCTCTAAGGTTGAAATATATATTTTCCCTTTTCCAAACCATGTATGAATGAATAAAGACTGAGAAAAAGAGAGAGCAGTTATTGGTCTTTAAACCCTTCACGTAGTTGAATATCTAAGCACTTAAAAAGTCAACAAATTTGGAGTTAAGTACAAGAATCTTTTCCATGATTCCTTTAATTCATTTTCTGAAGGCATTAGAATTAGAATAAGAAAAGGAAAAGACTATTTAACACAACTGTAACTCAAAATTCAATCAAACTGTACAGTAAACTGATAAGATGACATCAAGTCACTGCACTGTTTCATTATCTAATGCAACAGATGATACTCCATTCAAGTTAAACCTCACCAGATTCTCATATCTTGTTGAATCACACTATCCAAGAGACGAAGGCCCTATTCAATACTGACCTAGAAATACGTATTGGTTCCCCAAGTCCCTAATCTTTTACTAGAAAAGTCTCAAATTATCTACAGCTAGAACTAAACAATAGTTGGGCATAAGCACCAATATCTGTTGAATCCCTTAATTTTGTGTCAATATATATTTTTTCCTTATTTCGATTGTAGTTGAGATTAGGAGATTATTAGTGATTCTAGGAGATTCTTATTTCCATTTTTATTCCTACATTGTAATTATATATATATATATATATATTTATTATACATGATTCTAAACATTGGAATACAAGAAAGAAAATTATTCTCCCAACACTAGTGTCTAGGCATATCTTACTGATACTGCCACAATATCAGTAAATAAATAACGAATAAAAAGCGTATTAGGCATATCTTCAACTAATTCCATACAAATTTTAGTGACTTCTCAGAACCGGTTCCTTGGCATCTCTACTCATCAAAATTCTCAAAAGTTGAATAACTAATAAAACTGGTTTTGTCATATTTGTGAACTTCACTGTTTCAACATGCTGGAGAAGCATGATGTGCCTTGACACAATGCACGTAGCCATATACTTTTTTGCACAACTCGCCTTTTAATCTTATAAGAAGTACAAAATTTCTACGGAACTTCTATTCTTCCCACCTGCTCTATATCATATGCATTCCTCTTAAATTCCTACTATTTAATCATCTAGCCAAGATATCAAAAACATTCACTCTTGGGACAATACAATTCTCAACTGTAACTCCAGAATTGTCTAACGTGAGAGTTGACGCAAGCATATTGATTGGAAATTTCTACTACCTTTAATACTCCATTTCATGCTTGTGACTAATCCTTTCATCTAAGTCTTTCCTAATGCCATACATCCAAGAGCATTCATTTTCTCTAGCACCCTCCATACCACAATTTTCCTAAGATGCCCTTAAATGTATTGATGTTAAGAGAAATTGATTCTCTCTAGCATGCACCATAGTGCACTATCATAGGCCTTTTTCTAAGGTGATAAAAAGTACTAGGTTTGGATTCTTTTCAATGTAGCCTATCAATCTTTAAAGCAAGTAAAATAAGTAACTTTTAGAGTAGCTTTTCAACATGAAGATTTTCCAAAATGTTTCCCTTGCACCATTAACTAAGGTGTTTGTGACTGGTAATATTTATAAATTTCTGAATAGAATTCACTCACCAGTCAAAATTGATTAAATGAATAGATTCCATAATAAATTTATAAATTTAATGTGAAGCACACCCAATAAGTTTGACTCAGCATATCCTATGCTACTGCAGTATAACTCAAAGAGTTAATGAATACCATAAGACTCTTCATTCATCTCGCCTTTTTTACATGGGTACATCTCATTAAGAAATTTTTTCAACAATATAACACCTATATTGCCCAAACTCTTTCATCTTTTCTTAGTCTGCTCTTGTTATGGAATATAATTGAACTTCAAAAGTGTTAGAGAAATGATCAACTGCAGGTAGAATCAATTAAGTGTTTAGTGAAGCTATATTCCACGATTGATCGATGTATAGAAATCAACACCTAAGCATTTGGTAAACTCGAGGACTCTAATGCCAGATAGAATTACTAAAATAAACCCTTTTTTGTGATATTTTCATTATGTCAAATGTATTCCTACTTTGACAATAACAAATAATATCATTAAAAATTTATGTAAGACAGCATATCACCAAGTTATTTATGAAAGAAAAAATTAAATCCTATATTTCTGAAAGGATCTCTAACTTACATAAGCATAGCTCAGCAAAATTTTCTGAATTAAAAAATAAATGCATTTAAATTGTGGAAGAGTTAGACTCTGTTCAGCCACCAGTTATAATTAGCATACTAAACATACCAATTAAAATTAGAATATTTTGGCCACGGGGCATCATTTTAGCGAATGATAATTTATTTGTAGAAGTCAATGATTGTAGCTCGTCAAAAAGCTTTGCTGTAGTCGTTGTATTTTTTAAAATATAAAAATAAAAATAAAAAAACCTATGAAATCATGCCACGGGGCAAAAGCATTCCAATCATAATTAGCATGCTTAATTGGCCAATTATAATTTGTTGCCAAATTGAAACTTACATGTAACTAGGAACTAGAATGTTAAGTGGATAGGGAGACAAGATTTCTCACTTTTCAAGAGAGATTGACATTTCATTTGAAAAATCTGACAACAAAATGAAAGAAGTTATACTAATTCTAAGGTTTTGCTACTTATTCTTCCACCTATTTTTTCTAAAACTCACCACACTTAAAGAGCGTATAAAATTGATTTTATTTAATCAACCATTACTCCAATTCATTCTGAACCACACATTAAAAAATAAAAAATATATCATTTTTTCACATTTCTCTATACTACTTTTAAACCATGTTGTCTTAAAAGAGAGAGAGAGAGAGAGAGGAGAAAAAAAGAAATCACTTTTCACAAAATGAATTTTCAAAGAATCAATTTAATAGACTTCCTAAAATAACTATCAATGTGTTTGGCAAGTCGTTACAAACTAAATGGTCAGGTGTCCCATGGCATCATTCATTGGATGATTTTTGAAAAAGTCGAGATGTACATTTGAGTTTTGACTTTTTTAAAAACCATCTAATGAAATGATGCAAAGTGACAATTTATAAACAATTAATTTATGAACCAAGTTCCCAAACCCCTAAGAAAGAACTTATGAAAATCATGAGGCTTAACAGAAATCCCAAACATGGCATTCATGCACTTTTTGTAACTATCACTTCCAAAATCTAAATTCATGTAGCAAACAAAACTCAACGACCGAGATTAGTTCTCATATTCGAACAAATATTAAGAACTCGGGTTTTAATTACAAGAACCACAAGTCCATTTTCTCAATAACTAAGAAAGTAACCCATTAATTCTGAGCCTCCTTTAGTACGCCCATTTACTAATTATGCATCACTAAAACATATAAATGAATATAAATATAATGCCATGCTAGCAAACCATTTCTATTTTAATATAGGAATTGGTCAAACCAATCATATCAACATATCTCATAGGACCACATATACTGTACAAATTTGTAGAACTCATTTTTGCTCATTCTATTTCTATATGTTACAAAGCAGTTAGTTGCTAATATGGGCTAAGCTTACAAGTCTTCACGTCCTTTGATTACCCATAATTAACCAACTGCCCTCTTAGTTACATCTACTTATGCAAAGTAGGTTACATGGTTAAGTTCCTGTTGGGCTAGGTTAGCATACATACTTTGTAGCCTACACATATTTGCTTTTGTTGAGTTGTTGGGTTGAATAGCTAGCCCGACAACCAAAATTTGTCAAGATTAAGAAATACTAGAAGCATTAGATTATGTAAAATCTAGCATGCCAAGTAAGGTTGTCCAAAACTGTGAGGTGACCTTTGTGTGATATCCTATGTCCTTTATCGACACGAGCCACCAACAAGCATGGGTTGCATGAGCGCCATAGCTCATTCTGGTTTATCCACAATTTATATTGCATGACATCTTTATAATCTCACCATGTCGTCGTATTCATTCAGTTGAATAGTCTAGGGACTAAATTGCCTATGTAGAATTTTTAGGGACTAAAGTGTACATATATCTTGTCATTTCATACCTTGTATAAATAGTTTTTCCTCTAAAAGAGTTAATTGAAAGATTCAGATTCTTCTCAAAGTTGAACGTTAATTGTACTTTAAGAGCATTGCCCTATTCCATCTCCTCGTGCTCTTAAATTTTTTCTTGGCTACTCCAACTCACAGAAGGGCTACAAATGCTCATTCCCCTACTTAGAAATATTACGTCTCTATGGATGTTCAATTTTGTGAATCAATTTTGTGAATCACAGTCCTTTTTCAGGGGCTGTGCAGCTTGTTCCCCTTCAGGGGAGATTCATAGTAAGGAAGAGGAACGAGAGTGGTTAGAGGAAAAGAAACTTTTGAGTCTTGAGGGTTAAAGGGAGAGAGAAGTTGAAGTTCAAAGGGAGGGAGAAGTTGAGGTTCAAAGGGAGGGAGAAGTCAGAGTTCAAAGTGATAGATCTCCTAACATGTTTCAAAAACACCATACAAAGAAAACCACTTGCCCTGCTCTACCGGAAGCTTCCCCCTCTGACCCTACTATGCCATCGGATCACTCTTATCAAATTGAAAATGAGGTATCCAACTCTTCTTGTGACCCAAACCCCTCAGCTCCACATACTGCCATACCAGGCTCTAACCTACATATTGAAGTTGATGATAGACGATATCCTCTACGTGATCATAGATCATAGAGAACCTGATAGATATGGATTCACAAACCCTTCTTCCAACATTGTCTATACCATGTCTGACTATTTATCATACCACCGTTTATCCAAAACTCACCTCACATTTACTTCTCAATTGTATTCTATATCCATCCCTAGTCACTTTCAGGAAGCTCTTGAAGATCCTGAGTGGAAATCTGCTATGCTGGAAGAGACGAATGCTCTCCAAAAGAACTTTACTTGGGAAATGGAGCTACCTAAAGAGAAGAAGACCGTAGGGAGTGGGTGTTCTCAGTCAAGTATAAATCAAATGGTACGGTGGAAAGATATAAGGCCAAATTGGTTGCAAAAGGACACACAGATTTACAATTGATTATCAGGAGACATTTGCTCCCATGGCAAAAATGAGTACTATCAGGGTCATCCTATCTTTAGCGGCCAACTTGGATTGGCTACTGAGACAATGTGATGTTAAAAATACTTTCCTCCATGGTGATTTGAAGGAAGAAGTTTATATGGATCCGCCACTACGGTTTCCACACCCAGAAAGTAGGGTGTGTAAGTTGAAAAAGGCCTTATATGGCTTGAAACATTCACAGAGGGCTTGGTTTGGTAGATTCAGTTGTTCGATGAAAAAATATGATTACAAGCAAGCTCTAGGGGATCACACACTGCTATAAAAGAAATGATGAGGGTATTACATTACTTGTATATGTGGATGACATGATTGTTACAGGTGATAATGCAGGTGAAATCGAAAAACTTCAATGTCATCTAGCTAAGGAGTTCGAAGGAAGGATTTGGGTGCTTTGAAATACTTCTTAGGATTGAGGTATCCGATCTCGATCCAAGCAAGGGATCTTTCTTTCCAGAGAAAATACACTCTAGATCTCTTAGCTGAAACTCGTCACTAGGCATGTGAGCCTGTAGACACTCCCATTGAGGCTAACCGTGGTTTGTCCATCTTTCTTGACCAAGTGCCCACAAAGAAAGAGAGATATCAAAGACTTATTGGGAAACTGATCTATTTAACTCATACCCGGCCAAATCTATCTTATGCAATGAGTGTTGTAAGTCAACTTATGCATAACCCAAGTGAGCAACACATGCAAGCAGTAAACTGTACCCCTAGCTTATCTAAAATCCTCTCCTGGTAAAGGTGTCTTGTTCCCAAAGAATGGGCATTTAGATATTGAGGGATTCACAAATTCGGGGCGAGGCTAGATGGAAAATCCACATCTGGGTACATATCATTCGTTGGTGGCAACTTAGTAACATGGAGTAAGAAGCAAAATGTGGTATCACTATCTACGGCTGAGGCTGAATACAAGGCTCTAAATCATGGAATAACTGAACTTACATGGCTAAAAATTGTTTTGTCGGAGCTTGGTTTTGGGCCGAATAAACCTATGGTACTATTTTGTGATAACAAGGCTATTACTGAAATAGTACATAACCTGGTGCAACATGATCGAACAAAACATGTTGAGATTGATTAGGAATTACATCAAAAATAATCTTGATTCAGGGAACATTCAAATTCCATATATTAGAAGTGCAGATCAGCTAGATGATGTGATGACACGTGTTGTTGCCGCTGGCCCTTTTCATATGTCACTATCCAAGTTGGGCGTGTGTGACACCAATGCACCAACTTGAGGCGGAGAGTTAAATAGTCTAGGGACTAAATTGCCTATGTAGAATTGTGAGGGACTAAAGTGTACATACATCTTTTGTCATTTAATACTTTGTATAAATACTTTTTCCTCTAAAGGAGTAAACTGAAAGATTCAGATTCTTCTCAAAGTTGAACATTAATTCATTCATTCATATGTGCTAAAGCAAAAACTATAATCAATATCAACAAACAAATTAGATTTCCTTATGGAAAAAACAAGAGTGAGGATATATTACATTGCAGAGGAGATATAAAACCCCCAGGCTAGCATAGCAATGCCAAATCAGTTTAGGTGATCATGTTGCATTGCCACATCATCATTTCCGACTTGAAAGTGATATGTAGCAGGGCCACATGACGCGAGCTAAGGTGGCACACCTTAAGGCGTTATATCTCCTCCCCACTGAGGAAGAGATCAATATTCTCTCTCTCTCTCTCTCTCTCTCTCTACACACAAGCATATTACACACTAATGTTCTAAGCGTGTGTTTGCATTCACATAAAAATCCATGTTCACATGAAGCAAGAAAGAGAATGAGTAGAGTTCAATGGTGGAGATTTGTGTAGTAAATATGGGTCTCATCAGATGCGTGGATGTGATTGGTTTGACCAAATTCAAATTTGAAAAAGGAAGGAGAAACGAATAGTATGTAATCATGGGCTAAAGGTCAATTTTATTTTACAATTGGATTTGCCACTTTAGAGTTAAGCCCCCATATTTTATAGGTAAAACTACACAAACTTAGAAGTAATTTGATACTTTTATAAGGAAAAAGAGAAGGAGAAAGGAGAGATAGGAGGAGGGTTCTACCATTGACCAAAAGTTTAATGAAGTGTTTGGTAAGGAGTTAGATTATAATCTATGATGTTCCACCATTTTATTGGTTGTTTTTTGTAAAAAGTAAACAATTGTGGCTAGACTTTACTTTTTGACTTTTTGAAAAAAGTAAAACTAATAAAATGATGCCGTGTAGCGATCTAATCTAACTCAGTTGCCAAACACTCTGTAAATTTGGTATATTATAAAAAGCTATGGGCTTAAGTAGTCATTTTTAATCTAGAAGAAAATTTTTGTAGTTATGTACATGCTCCTCAAAAGTTGGCCTGTCATGCTCTACAAACCATAGCATTTTTGAATATCAATATATTTTAAAAAGAGAGAGACTGTACCCTAGACAAAATGGAACCTAATGCATCAAAGTCCTATGCTATATGATTACCTCATATATTTAGGAAATATGGACCATAATATGAAATTACTTCCAAAAGAAAATTATTTTGTTTGTGGCTCAACTTACAATAGGAGGTCTTCGAGTAACTTCAAATATTTGGCCTTCAACTTTGCCACTATTCTTGCTTGTAGATGCTATGGCGCACAGCTTGGACAAGTTTTCACTCTGAAATTTTGTCTTCTCAGCACATACCTCCTTGGAATGGGCCTTATCCTCCTTGACGGGTTCTTTAAATGGTCTTGATTTGGTTTTATCTTCTACAGACGACTTCTTAGCTTCACTCCCAACAGACGTGTCCAACTTTTGAATTATACTATTCTTATCTTCTGATGGTGTAACAGAATTATCAGCCTTCACCTTTTTTGAAGGCCTTTCATCCACACCACGTGGATGCGTAGCAAACTTAGGATCCCTTTTAAGACCAACAGAATTCTTCTCATGCCCGGTATCATGTACAGAGAGTCCTTTTGATGGGAAAGCACTCGCCTTTGATGTCATTCTTCCCGAAGTGCTTGAAGTTTCAGCTAATCTTGAAGCCTGTCCAGTTCTAACTGAATTCTGATCATTTCCAGATATAGGTTTCATTTTAGGTGAAACATCACCATTATTTGATGGCCTTTCTCTCAAACCACTTGAATTATCTATTAGTTTTGAATCATTTCCACGCCCACGAGAATTCTGGTGGTCAATAGACTTTGTTTCTTTAGAGGAAGACACATTTACTTTTGAGGGCCTTTCACTTGAAACACTCAAGTTTTCAGCTACTTCTGCTTTCTCTCCAGGCCCAACAGCATTCTTATCATGTTCAGATTTTGGCTTTGAATCAGACAAGACAGCATTTGTTTTGCATTCAGAATTTGTTTCTCTAGAGGAAAACACATTTACTTTTGAGGGCCTTTCTTCTTGAGCACTAAAGTTTTCATCTAGTTTTAGGTTCTCTCCAGGCCCAACAGCGCTCTTCTCATGTCCAGAATTTGGTTTTGCATCAGATGAGACTTTATCTGTCACGAGAGTATTTGAATCATTTCCTGGAAATTTTGAAATTTTGATACCATTCTTGTCTTCTTTTGATAACTTAATTGAGCCATCAAGGCTACTGCTACCCTCTTTTCTGTTAAATACAAATTCAACTGTAACAACAAAAACCAGAGTCATAAGGATTTAAACAACCTGAAAATTTTATAGCAGCACATGGAAACAAGGCGTCTCAACTTGTTTCTAAAGACAGAACTTCACGGAAACTACTGTAGATGAAGAAACGTACCATCAACTCCGCCAACTTTATCATCCATCTTATCCAATATCATACAGTTTTTGACATCAAATAGACGGTAAAATACATAGTCTGCCATTTGGAGTTCTTGAATTGATGGTTGTGGATTCCTTGAGTCAGTTGAGATGCAGACGACATTGCATTTTCCAGCAATTGCTTCCTGCTTCCATGAATTGATAAATGGCAACCTCATGAGTCAGCTTAGTAGTATATACGTGATAATAACACCAAAAGGGTCTCAACCAAGCCTTTTGATGCACAACACGAGAGGGATAAAAGAAATATGAGAGGAGAAAATAGAGACACGAGGAGAGGAGAATTTCCATGGAGATCCATGAAGATACTATGTTTTCTAATAATATATACTAGAAAAATTTTCTAACACCCAATATGGGTGCCGTCATGGCACCCGATTATTAGGTGGGCGCATCTATGCACGCACAGCACGTGGAATTGACATTCCACATGGCGTGCATACATTTATCCACGTGGACATTGGGTGCCATAACAACATTCACATTGGGTGTTAGAAAATTTTTGTAATATATTAATGTTACCAACTTTAGCGTATTTTAGCTTATTTAGAATTTTGGAAAAACTATGTGCGATAAGAAAGCGATTATGCTATATTGGAATCCAAACTTTTATTCAAGTGCAAGGGCAAGGCAAACAAATCATTCCAAATTGATGAATCCAAATAGTCTCAAGAAAACGTGCCAAAGAGATACGAAGTAAAAGATGAAATCTCTATTAAGATGCGCTTGTCAACCGCACACCTCAACATCTCGCTCATAGTTATTTCAATGACCCTCGATTTAATCTCAACATGTGGACTATAAATGAGGTTTACATATTTGAGCCAGAACAATGCGGCAAGTGTCTAGATTGGGGAAGTGTACATAGAGATTTTGTAGGAACGGAAATTAATACATAAAACATCAATTAATGAAGAATATTTATTAATTCAAAAATACTAGTGAAACTCCTAAAAGCCACTAAGGCACCAGCATGGTTTTGTATTCAGGGTGGTAGCACAACTAGAAGTTATGGTGCTTGTTTGATTCTCATTCTATAACTACATTATAATTTCACCTATCATTAATATAACCACTGATTTAACAACTGCTCAATTACAACCATACATTTCAAACTTCCATTAAATCTACACAATTCATTTCACCTTATTATAATTTTCTCATTATAATTTGATTTCATAATGAGAATCAAACACCCTCATGATTTCAAGTCTAGCCGCACACCATTCGTGTAAACTGAGCTCACCAATCCTTGCGCGAAGAATAACATACATAACCACGTGAAGGGGAATGTCAAAAATGATTAATGAATATGGGCCTTCTCTATAACTTACGTAGCTAGAAGATGGTCGAAGGGGTAGTCGAAACTTAACAACCCTAGTCGAAACACTATATATATATATATATATTTTTTTTTTATATTTTTCAAAGGATAAAAGAAAATGAATTTTTTTGAAACAGTGGTAGCCGGGGATCAGGGTGGCCACGCCCTAGCTCCGGCCATTCATGAGGTAGTTCAACACTATGCCAAGATATAAATTTATCTACAAGAAGATCAATCAAGAAACAATATGTTTTCTTATTCACATGCCATGTTGTTTTGGCCAATCTTAAATAAATCTTTGTTATAATATGTCCATTCCACCATTCCTCCGTGTCAAGAATGCTTCGACTCATATCCAAAGAATACTAATTCCACAAAATTGTTATAAAGACAACCTTACCATCAAAAAGTAATCAACATTGATCTACAAATGTAGTATGATTAATCTACAAAAAGTTGGTTATAATATCCAATTGCCACGAAACGTCTCATGCGCCACTTTAACTTTTAAAGCATCTAGTTTTTCTAAATTGTCGTTTTAAAGCTATCTCAGTTCCAAACTTTTATGGATATAATTGTATTGCTATGTAAAGTACAAGTGATCAAAATAACCATAGCCAACCTAACCAAACAAAAACTGAGGATTTTGATCCCTTTTTTAAAATTTCCATACGGTTATGGTTACTAAAACTAACTAGTTAGTTTTTGCTTATGGTTTTCATTCCAAAACCAATAACTAAACCATGTATGGCATTTCGAATTTATTTAACTTAATTTTCAATTCAGATTTCGAAAGTCAAAAGAACAAACTCATGAAACACTCCCCCCACCTCCCCATATTTCTTTCTATCTCCATCATAAGTATGTAACCCAAACTCAAAAAGTAGATCTGATGTGTCTAGTGGGTCTCTATCAACGTTAAGGAGCATAAAAAAGGTACTACTAAAGGTTCAGATTATATATTCCGTGCAAGTCTTGACCATAGCATAACTATTAATATTCTGGCTACCTTTTTCAAGATATAGAAGACCTATTCTATGAAGAAGTGCCTTTCCTATGGTTACACATATTCACAATGGGATCTTTTTCGCAGTCCAAAAGAATCACTCAGTCAGTTGAGTTGCCTCTACTAGACCTTATATGTAGTTTTGCGCTACTACACCTAAGTTGTTGACCAGTGACCACTAGAAACTACGTCATTATGCAAAGTGGTACTAACTTAAGTAAACCAAACAGATGGAAATTCCTCACATTACTACAAGTGATGCTACACCGCATTCTGCCGAAAATCTTACACAAAGTGGCCCCTCATGAATAATAATATAATAAAGGTGAGGGTAGGATATAGTAGGTAGTGACAAATCACTATTTAAGTTAAGCATGTATTAGCGCATTTTCTCAAGGAAGAGTTGGAATGTTATTTCAATTATATTAGAATTGTCAAAGTTCTGGTGTCTTATTGTTCTTATTGTTCCTAATTCCTGGTCTCCTATAACCGGAACAATTTCTTTCGTTTTATAGATATAATTGTAATACTATTTAAAGGGTTCATTTACCATGATTAATACAAGGTAGCCGATTATTTCAACTCAAACTAATTTATAGGATGAGCTGGAATATATTTTCTCAAGCTTATAAATATGTTCAGTCCATAAGTTAATATGCTTGGTGCCTAAATGCACATTAACTCAAGAAACCTTTATCCATGTGAAACAAAAATGTTAATGGTCCCCCATGCCATACTACTATCAACATAGTTGTCATACACATTTAATCAGTCAAAACAACTATAAGAAAAAATCTCCTATCAAAACTAGAGCTCTTTCAATTAACTAATTGTGACATCACTTACCTATTCAAAAATTGTTACCAACTTTATGGTAAGATACTGAATGGCCAGCCTACTATTTTATTGGCCTACATAACAGGCGAGCCGGCTCTAGTTAGTTCTAGATTTTTTCACATTTGACCACATGACGCTTAACTCTATACAATTTATCATTTTATTTTTTGGCAAAAGTTCTATCAAAAATTTATTGGGTAGGGATATGAAATTGTTTATAATTATTGTTGTTAAAAAAATAATCATAGTTTAAACTAAATTTAAAGATGAAAAAATACTAAAAATCTATATAAAACCTAACCTTGGCCTGTTAAAATGATTTCTCTTCATGTCACTTACACTTCCAAAAGGAATCTTCAAAGTAATTCGCTTTTCTCATCCATTCTCCCATTAATATCCATCCACACAATTTTACATCATCAACTCTTTCTTCGGCTTCTTTGATGTATCTTGCTCTCAATCTTAGTCATATTCTTCCCATGACAAAGAATTTCTCATTAAGATTTTAGGTCAGCGATCTAAAACATCTCCTCCAGCTGAAGAAAACTCATCCACAAGTTTGATAAACAAGAAGAATTACTCCGAAGGAAAAACTCATATAGTAAGCAAAAAGAAAAAAAAAGTTTATTTGAATTGTAATTTACTCAACTGAGATGTGAATATGAAGAAGCATGTCTTTTCTTATATAGACAAAATAATCACCTTATTTGAATTAAATAAGAAAAGAAATATTATTTCCCAAAAAGAAAATATAAACCGCAACCCCCCGGCAACCCAAAAAAAAAAAAAAATCGAGGAAACAAAAGGAGGGAAAAGAGAGAGAGAGAGAGAGAGAGAGAGAGAACTAATTCTAAAATACTTAGAAATCCTCTTAACTAGATAATAATTAAGCACATAAAAATTGAATCCTAATAAACTTTTAAATTGTCTTACATCATTGTGATGAAAGTAAATTTAAGAAGAAAAAACTCAAAAATCCATTCTTTTAAATACTTTAGATTTGTAAGTCCATATGCTAGACCTTGATTGTATCTCTATCCTAATTGTCGATAAAATTTTCCTTTCTATTTTTCCAACTTCAATAGCATTCCAAGTGGTTTTCGATTGCCATGTTTGACAACTCAATTTCAATTTAAATTTGAAAATGACCTTAAAGAAGTCCATGATCTCATCACTGTTAGAATCCCCAACAACAAGAATCTCCTATGCTTTTCACCAATCCCAATGCCGTCCTAAATAAGCCCAAGTCCTCATTAGTTCAATTTATTCAGAATTTCACACTCATACAATCATCACTTTTAACAACTTATTAAGAAGTGTTGCCAACATCTCTATGTGCAAAAGATACGCAGGGATGGAACTAGTACATTAATCCTAAATACTCAGAGAGGCACGGATACGTCTCCTAGTGTCGAATCCTTTATTTTCAAAAGCTTAGGACACAGGGACACAACTAAAAAGGATCCAAGTGTCCAGCACAGTAAGGGGATACGACTAAGGAATAAAAAGCGATAAGTTATTTTACGAGTATATGTATATACTAGTTTTTTAAAATTATGTTTGACTTAAATTTAGAAGAAATACTATCATGTCAAAAAAAAAAAAATTATGGTCCATTAAAATGGTACCATTTCTAGTAATTTGTTGCTTTTAAAAAACACGGCTTTTATTTTAATAAATTGTGGCCTAACTCATAAACCTTGGCTAAACTTCAAATGTCTTTTGAAATTAGGTTCAGCTGGCAAGGGCAAGCATTGCAAAAGCCGCTTCCTCTTCTCTTGCTTGTGTTGAATAAGTCATTTGTGTACTCTCATCTTCCTACTTTCTTCAGTTTCTTCTTCTTTTACTTAATTTTGCCTCTACTTCAAGAGCATTTTCCTAGAGCATTTTCTTTTGATATACAGTGGTTCTACAAATGATTTCACCTCTTCTTCCTTCCTTTTTTTCTGTCTAGTTCATCCACCGGAAGGAGGCGAGCTCCGTTTGAAGAATCCGGTATGGATCCTTCCTGTCCCGATGTCATGTCGCATTAACACGGTTACACCAACATAAGAGTTGAGTCGGAGCTTCACAGCATGTATCAGACCTTCATTATACATTTCTTCAGAGTCACTCTTACATCAGCTCACAACACTAGGGTCTACACATCAACCACTAGCTTGCTGGGATGTTTATGCATTATAACATGCATTGCTTCCATCTAATCACCTGCAACATCCGTCGTATAATATTCAAAAAATTCTTTTGTTACCACATTAGCTAGTAGCACTAACATCTTCCAACAGTGTTTTGCTTTCTCCTCCATAATACGATCACTTTTCACAACCTATTAATAAGTTTTGCCAACACCTCCATTCTCAGAAGATAAGCATTGATGGAAATACTACATACTCGTATGAGACCTCTATACATTAAAGAATAGCTAGCTAAGGTCTACATGCATTATAGCATGTATCGCGTCCATCCAATCACAAGCAATATCCACTGCATAATATTGAAATTCTTTGGTTGCCACATTATCTAGCAACGTAGACATCTTCCAACAGTGTTTTGCTTTTTCCACCATTATACCAAAACACAAGAAACCATGAACAGCATTATGACGAGGCTTAATCAGGAGGAGACATTATAGTTGAGGCACTTGAAAAAAATATGCTTTAGCACAAACTAGAAGAATCATTAAAAATTATAAGCTATAAACACTCATAAGAACTATAAATCATGCAAAGTACTTCAACAAAACCAAATGCCTAAATTGCAACTAAAAAATAGAATCGATCAATAAAATAGTAATAAAAATTTTCTTAAGTAATAAATAAACAACAAAACTAATAATCTAAAACTATAAATAGAAAACCAAAAGAAATGAAAGAGCTACTTAAACATTTTGTACGCTTTCAATTTCAAAAGAAAAATAAAATATGAGAAAAGAAAAACATAAAAGAAAAAGAATTTTGATATGTATCATGGGCTTCTCATTGGCAATTGTTAGTGATTCCTAGTTGAAACTTCACTTGGAAATTCTATTATCAACTTCAAATGTGGCATGGCAAGCACACATGACTATTTTCATATTCCTCTATTTGCTAGGGGTAAATTTCACAATTAGTCTCCATCATTCAGCATTTACACAATCTTGTCCTCATTCTTTTTTTCTCGCCTAATAGGTCCCCAACCTTTCATATAATAGTTGAGTTACGTCCTTCCGTCAAAATTCTGTCCATTTTTCCGTTAAAACCCTATAAAATGACTATTTTACCCTTATATTTTTCAAAAGGTTGAGGACCAAAGTGAAAATTGTCCTAGATATAAAAAAAAAAATTCATAATGGAAAATTGAAAAAGAAAAATGTAAAAATAAATATTATTGAAAAAAATATATAAAAATAGATTTATTCTTTCCAATCACACCCCACCTATAGTGCATTTGTCTCTAATTACATTTTAACATGGATTCATTTCCCATGAGAGAAGAATATGACATAATTAATATTTATTTTTAAATATTTTAGATTTTCTTGTAAAATAAAAATTATGATATTAGAATCCACACCTGTAAGATAATAATTTTTTTATTTTTTAAGAAAATCTAAATTGTTTCCGCAATAAAATTTTAGAATAATAATATCATTCGGTGCAAATTGTCATAATTAATAAAACTATAAAAATAAAAATATGATAGAAATAAACATGTCTATAATATTTTTCCTTATAAGTATTTAAAAATAAATATTAATTCCGTAGGATTGATGTCTCATGAGAAATGAATCCATGTCAATATGTAATTAGAGGACAAATATAGGATAGGATGGGATGGGGCGGGGGGTAGGTGGGGTTGGAAAGAATAAATTTATTTTTATATTTTTTCAACAATATTTATTTTTAATTTTTTTTTCTTTTTCAATTTTCTATCATCAATTTTTTTAAATCTAGGGTAATTTTCACTTTTGGTCCCAAATCTTTTCAAAAAACAAGGGTAAAATGGTCAGTTAATAGGGGTTTAAAGGAAAAATGGACTGAACCTTGACAGAATGACGAAATCCAACTATTATATGAAAGGTTGGGGACCTACGATAAGAGAAAAAAGAATGGGAACAAAATTGTGTAAAGGCTGAAAGGTTGGGGACTAATGGTGAAATTTACCCATTTGCTATTTATTTACTTTCTAGTTTTCAATTGGTTGAGTATAAGACAACCCAATAAAAAACTAACATTGTTACAACCTACACGAAATGAAACAGATAAAGCCCAAAACGTAAGGAAGTAAAGCGCCCAAATAAGAAGAAAAATGGAACTCGAAAAGCTCTAAGACAATAATTACCGAGGTCTTTATTTTCCATAAGTACATTTTGAGATCTACTGATGGCAACAAGGACACCATTCTCAAAGTGAGGAGAATCAAAATCGACCAAATCACAAAAATGTAACCGGACATCTACATCGAGTCAGTTTAATCAACCATGTCGGAGGTGGGTGAATAATGCGCCAAAGGAAGCAAGATAAGCTAAAGGGAAGAGTCAAAGAACACACATGTTATCCAAGCATCGGAATGCCAAAAAAAGTGTGCAAAACTGATCATTTATATTGTGCAACTTCACAATGCTAAACTGGTGCAGTCATACCACAAGGAGTCACCAAGCACTAACATAAAAGGGAAACGAGTGGAAGTTCAGGAAGGAAAGAGAGGATGTTCTTCAAGTGGAGATTGAAGGTGGTATGAGGAAATTTCACTGACCTTAGCATGGAGTATAAAGACAATAAAAAATAAAAAATCGGAGAAGAACGCCACCAACTAAACACCTTTTCCAATAGATGCAGGTCATTAATCAGTTAGACAATGGCATCATGTATAAATGTGAAAATACATAAAAACATAGTGCAAACACAAGTATTAGAAAAAGAACTCTCATTAAATATTAATTAATACCGGAAACTTCATCAGAGCATAGATGGTCAAACAGGGGCTTCAAAAATCTCCATAAAAATCTCCATAATTATGTTACACACTCCATCAAACCAGAGAAGTTTTGTTTTTAATGTGCCCTCATTCAGTTCCTACCCCTTTGAGAGTGCATAGCTCATTTAGTCCCATCTAGAAACAAGAAACGACTTTCAACTATAACACTAAGTTGCAAGTAAGCCATCCATGACGAGTACAACAATTGTGGAAGAATAGCATCTCAAAGAACACAAGTAGCATTGTAAATAATCAAAAAGCTAAAGGATGGTGTTACTTCCATGCCATGTATCTATTTAATAGGTTAGACTTTGTTATAAAGCACCAATAACTCAAGTAACACCTTAAGGCTCAATACACAGAAAAACTAGTAATAATAAGAAAATATTTATGTAGTATATTGTGCACCAAGCAATCGAGCTGATGATTGGTTGTAGAAAAACAAATTAAATGCCGGACATTATGATTTATGCATAGCCCCAGTGTCTCAAGTTGTTGAAAATTATTCTTAGACCCCTCTACTATCCTATGCATTGTTTCTTGGCATTTACAGGACTTCTCTTCCGCAATCATCCTGCATATCATTGTTTGGCATCCCGCCTTCAAACCCTCCAAATCAACCAGCATTCCCACAGGTTTTCTGTTTCAAACTTACAAACGCTCCCAAGGAACTTCTCTTCCTCAATCATGCTGATAATTGTTTGCATCTCACCTTCAAACCCTCCAAATCAACAAGCATTCCAACAGTTGTTCTATTTCAAACTTACAAACACTCCAAAGGAACTTTTTTCTTTTCTTTGAAACTCTTTCTCCTCTTTTTATTGGCCCAAAAAAAAAAAAAGGAAGAAAGGTTTACAATATCTAGAATTTTGATAGAAAGCATAGCATCCACCAAGAAAGGAACACAGCTTCCCTGGTGACCACTTCTTTTTGAATAAGCCCTTCATGTCTTTGCTTCGGTAAGCCTAAATACAAGGCTAATCTAAATATACAGTTGACTCCTTGTTCGAAGCCTCGTACAGACTTTCTATAGCATAAATATGAGTAAATTAGCCCTCAAGACCGTATAACAGTAACCCAGAATAACCTTTCTTATAATATTCGTCCACATGTAACAAAATTTACACAATGTTGCTCTACTGTCCATTTTATCCCAGCCTTAAACTTTCTAGAAAATCTGAACTCCCGTTTTACTCTTAAGTGCTCTTCTATCCAACTGGTAACCATCTTCTCAAAAACTCGTCCTCTCCTCACATTCTATTAGAATTAAAATGCATGAGTCCCAAATCTCATAAATTTTTAGCATACATGGCCATACAAACCATATGCAGACAAACTACCATTTCTTTCCCCTGAATCTTGCAAAGGAGTCTCTTCCAGAATCATAAACTTCCCAACATAATTTAATCATATAAAAAAGAAAGAAAGCCCACATGTTGTTCTTTGCTATTTGAGAAAGCTACGAAAGATAAGCAAATAACCAGAAAAAAGACTGCTAATAAGAAGACAAACGCATAGTTTTTAGATACCAAAAGACAGAGAAATCATACACAGGGCACAGCATGAAGAAGCAATAAATTGGATAAAGATTAAATGACTAAATTTTGTTTCTCAATTAGATGTCAAATTAAAAAACAAATGCATTTACAATTCTTCATCTCTTTGTGCTTTTTTCCCCTAAAAAATTATGCTCTTTAACTCGAATTAAAAAATTCCTTTTTAAAGTAATTCCTTTAATTAAGATAAAAATACTTATGTAACTAATAAATATGTGATGCCCCTAATAATGTTGCTGTGGCTGCACAACGTGCAGACACTGAATAAGCCCTGACATATAGCCTAATTGAAACTGAATTGAAAATTAACATGCAACTGAAGTTTTGTAAAATTACCAGCGGGTCGATATTCGCAAGACCAATGCCTTCACCAGAGGCAAAAAATAATTCATTCTCTGCGACCTTGATATCTCGAAGATGACATGAAATTTCCGATGGACGGAAAAACCACTGGACTTTTACTTTCTTGGACTCGCCAGCATCTTCCCATATCTTTATGAGCTTTCCAATGTAGGGCTCAGGATTATCTTTTACGTACATGTATACACAATCATATAAAGTATACTCCATTTCGTCATAAGTAAATGATTCATAGAATTGGACCGTCTTGTTCTTCCCACCGCGACCTCTTTTCTTTCCCCAGTTGAATTTGGGTTCCTCAAAGCTGTCTGCTTCCACAGGAGATGACATGTCTTTTCTCTAACAAGTTTCTTCTAACTGGATGAACCTACAAAAATTTCACAAAATAAACACGGAGCATTCCATGCACTGGTGGTTAAATTTTAAATCAAATCTTCATTGGTAACGAAGGAACCAGGGGTCTAGTCAGGGCAGTTGCCCACACTGGAATTTGTTATTGGTTGTTTTACCAATTACTTGCTGAGCAGCCCGTCAGGATAAAATCAGAAACAACAACAATAAAATTCAAGGGAGATTGCTGGAAAATCCATTGTGTAAGGAAGATTAAAATATCACCCCCCCAACAAAAAAAATGGCGATGGGGTTAGAAAGGAATCTAAAAATTGGACAGGCGCCGTTAAGTTTAACTGATAATTGCACAAGCAAATCTGAAATTTACCTTGGTGATAGAAGAAGATAAGAGATCAATTGCTATAGATCACTGCAAAAATAAAATTCGCACGATACGGTGATGAATACGTCACTCTCTTCCCGTGCTCTCCACAATATAGTATTCCTTTTTTTTCCTAAATCCTAAATTGATTTCCTGTTCAATCCTTCCTATAGATTGTTTGCCAGCTCCTTAAAAATTTGATAAACTCCCACCGGGAAAAGGAATAAAGAATTTATCTTTTATTATTTATTACAATTAGTAACTAGTTAATCAACGCGCATTACACATAAACACATATACATCTCTAAAATAAATTAAAATAAATAATTAATTAAATAATAAAAATAATTAATTAAATAATAAAAATAAAAGTGATATACGTTTATCAATCAGATCACTCGAGATAAAAATTAACTAAAAGAAAAATACGTGTCACTGCTTCCAAAATTGATATTCTATGTTAATTGATTGATTAATCGCAAATATGTGTGCGCTATATATATATATATATATCTGCTTGTATACTTACTCGATTAGACAACTGAAGGTTACTTTGATTATTCAAATATAAAAAGAAAGAAATAATTACTAATTTAATTGTTGCACCTATCTAGTTAAATAAGGAAAGAGATAACTAAGAATTTAATTAATACACTTACTTGGTAAATCAAAATCTAAAGTATCTCTAAAAACCAAAAGTTCCCCCTCAATAATTAAGAGATGATTAAAAATTACTATACAAAATTAAAATATATAATAAACAAAATTCTGAAATTTTGAAAAGAAAAAAGAAAGATTAAAGTGAGCAGATAAATAGATTATTAAAAATTACTATGCAAAATTAAAAATTAATCCACTACTTAGTTAGTATTATAAATATATAGATGTGGATTATTATTAAGGTCTACGAAAATAAAAATAGAATAATAAATGTGACAACAGCTTGACATCATCATGACATTATATTTCTAATTCCCCTAGGATACCAGTTTTAGGCGGGAAAAAATTAGTCCACTACTTAGTTAGTATTATAAAAATATATATATATATATTATTAGGGTGAACGAAAATAAAAATAGAAAAAGAAATGAGACATCAGCGACATTAGCTTGACATCATCATAACATCAAATTCCTACTTCCCTTAGAATGCTAGTTTTATGCGGGAAAAAATTAACCTACCACTTAATTAGTATTATAAATATATAGCGTATTTATATTTATGAGCATCTCCAAAGATGTCGAAACGATGTAACTGTGTCGAGTCAAGTTGACTGGTGAATTGAAAATCTCGGTTTAAGTACAACTCAGATTTCTTTTGGCCCGAATCCATGAGGGGAAAAAAAGGCCGACTCCTCTACAATTAGCTTGACTTTGAGCTCTGGCTTTTAAGCATTTCTCGAGTCGAGCCAATGTGGCTAGTGAACTTTTCTCATTTTTTTTCCCAATTTCTTCTTTTTGGATTCAAACCTTAGAGAAATTAAGAAAATTAAAAAATAAAGCTATACATTGCAACCTGCTTACTACATTTTGAAGGCCAAAACACGAGCCGCTTACTTCAAAGAAGCAAAGCTACACCTTTTAAACTCCATAGATACAGCCTATGTCATGGGCCTTTTGGCCTATTACATGTTTTAGCCTGTTTTGGCCCGTTGAACCACACGAGCCCTACCATCGGGCCATCCCATTTTAGGGCACAATCCATTCACAAGCCGAGCCATACGGCTCATTTCCCATCCATGTCTATAGGTCTTTTAGTGCGTGTGTCATATGGACAAAAATATATATATATATTACATGGCCCACTTTTCTCTCATTCTTATCATTTATCTCTAGAGATAACAGAAAACCTATAAAGAATCGAACTCAATGGTACAAAATTCATCCAACCCGCGGATCAGTTTCAGGTTCGGGGTTGTTTCGGTTCTAACAAGAAATGATTCACCGTGACTGCATATATTAAAATACTATATTGAAATATATAAATTTTTTAACTTGGAAACTTGAAATTAAATCGTGAAACCTACTCAATCCCATGTTCTCCACTCTCGTCTCTCTACCTCTTTCCATCTACTTTCACCTTCACACTATCGACTCTAAGGCCAACGCCAACGGCCGCCCGCCACTTCTAATTTTGTACAAGTTCTTGTCCTGTTAACTTGTTCAATTGGCTTTACACGTGACACTCTTGATTTTACTTCATTTCAACATTTATCTTTTCTGGCACAAAATATTGAAGAACACTTCTTCGGAGGTTATCAAGCAACATAACTTCCCAACATTTTGTCAAATTTGGAAGGTGTAGGGTAAACGCTTGTAAGGAAGTAAATTTTGTCCTGCTTCACATTCTTTTGACTGCTTTTGGATTTAATTTATTATTTTCACTTGGTAGGTGAGTTGGCAGGTTCAAAGCTTGATCTGTCCTGAACTGAGTACATCCCCAAAGATGGTGGTTTGCATCGCGAATTGCTAGTGTGTCGAATGCACCAAAATAATAAATATCTTACTCTACTAAACTTAAAATAATTTGCAAAAGTGGAGAGTAGGGGTCGAACCACAGAGAACGTTGGATAAGTCTAAGTGTTTCGTGTCAACTAGTAGGAAGGGGGGTTTTGTGAAATAATGAACTAAAAACTAAAGAAAAGAATAAAAGCAATTAAAACACAAATTTAAGTAAGAAGACAAAAACATGAATGTTAACTCAAGTTCTGAGTTTAGTTGTGCACTTCACATAAAAGATAGTAATCAATAGTAACGTTGTTCATACTTTCTTGTAAAACTATCAACTATAGGCAACAAATAGCTCTGCTATCTGGATTTTCCCTTAAGTATATATAATTAAAATAAACTCTTCAATTAGACATAACCGTTTGGACAACCTATAATAAGATTTCTAGATTTAGAACAACGATTGTATGAAAAATTAGGAAACTAAGTTAATCTAAATAATAAATCCATAAGCTTGATCTATTTAACTTAGATTGTGTTATCTCTAATGATTAACAATCATTAGTTGCTATGAGAATTAGGAGAAACAACAATTAAGGAATGAACCCCAAATCTAGCAATAGAACATTAATCATTCAACGTAGTAGACCTAAACTAGGTCAACACAATCAATATTCATAAATATAAAAAATAGAATAATACAATTAATTTCACAAAAGAGCAAGAAACAACGTTACTGGAATTGATTAATTAAAAGCAAGAAGTAGCAACAACAACCCCTTGAACCGGAGAAAGAAAGAAGTTAGCCTCGTGTGCTTATTAGGGAGAAACTTCCTCCAAACTCGTCTTTGATGCAAAGAAAAATAAAATCCATGAAGTGTTTTTATTCCTAAGACTCGGCCCCTTTATATAGGGTCTAAAATCCCTAAGAAAAAGAGTAAAAATCGTGTCAAAGATGTGCCATAAAAAGAGTTATTCAGGAACAAGGAAAATAGAAAAGCCGTACGTGTACAGGGGCGGTGCGGCCGCGGGGCACCAGACTGGCAGTGTTTCTGCACCACTGCTTCTACGTGGGTTGCCTGGTTTTACGCCTACAGTGTAGCCACATGAAGTCATGGTGCAGCCGCACCACACCTTTTATTTTTTTTCTTCCGGTCCCTTCAAGTTTTGCCTTCGATCGCCTTGGTCCCCAAGCTCTAAAATTCTTGAGATCGGAAGAGCGTCGTCCGAAATCTATTCTTTTTTATTATTTCCTTGATCGTGCAATAAATAAACAAACTAAATATAAACAAATATTTTTAACATATACAACACATAATAAACTACTAGTATGGAGAAATTAAACAACTTAATAAAGCACCTATCACGAATGGTGGATCACACAATCTTATATGGAATGGGACATGTTTGGTCGACATGAATGGAAACCTCCTCGTTGATGTTACTTCCTTCAAATATATTTTTTGCCACAAAAAGTGATTGTTTGATTTCTAGAGAATCACTCAAAACGATCCATGGCGAATGTCATGAGAGGTTCTCCAATACAAGATATCCCATGTTTGAAGCGAAGGAAAGACACAACAATCTTAGTGGGTCCCATGTTCCTTCAATTTTATTTCAATTTTTACTTCTTAAAAAATTCTCTCCCATTTACTCAACTTTTTAATCATTTTTACATCACCATTTCCAAACACCTTTTTATATCTAGTTATCTACACATATTACGTTACTATTTTATCATTATTTTTTAAATTTATTTCTACGTCTCTTCCCATTTTCACTTTTCTCACTCTTTTTTCTTATAATTCTTCCCATTCCTCATCAATTAAAATAATTATTATCTTGCGTCTATCTCTCTCTCTTCCAAATCATCATGTCTAGAAATTTTATGGTAGAGATATTCTTAGTTTCTCAACCAAACCCTCAAAGTACTCAGTTGTTAATTGTAGCATCACCTTATTCTGTTGTGTTGCCACCACTGAGCGGTTGAGATAATAGCTGCACAAATAGAGTAGAGATTTATTCTCAAGAGTGCGAATAACAAAATATCATATTCAGCGTCAGTTAAACATGAGACTGTTAACTAACATATAATTGTTTGAGTTGATTCTTTTATTGAGACATATATTGATTACAGATGGTAGCCAATGAACTCTAATTTATATTTAAGGCCACTTTACATAAAATTGTCTTATTTGGGCAATAATATCTTGTGATTTGTGAAAGAAAACAGAAATATACAGAGTTTATGCGAATACATATATGATATGTATGTATTTCTAGGCCAATTAGCACTATATACCCCTAACATTTCATATTTCTATGTTTGTCATCCCTAACCTTTAAAAACTGGTATTTTTACTCTCAATTCCCAATTTTTTTGCTTTGTCTATCCTTTTATTGCACCACTGTTGTGGTCATATGATATTGAAGATACATTTCTCATATAAAATAATGGTGCAACAAAATTAACTATCCAAAATGCCACTACAATTATGAAAAATTATATTGCAAATCATTTTACTTTATAAAATTTTCCTCATATCTCATTGAACTTGCGAAAATGTTATCTCATTTGTCATTGTGTCAACACTTGGTTAAAAAAGTATAACGGCCAAGATGCCACATGATAAATTCTTTTAGCTATGCTATCAAGTATATTACATATTTACATTTACATTTTTAACCGGTTGTTGATAGAGTAGCAAATGAGATAACACTTTTACAAGTTTAGTGACATAAGATGTGAATTTTAAAGTACAATAACATGTGAGATAATTTTTTGAAAGTAAAGTAGCATTTCAAGTAATTACCTCGGTGCTTGTTGTCCACTAAAGTCATGCCGGGAAATTTTGTGACTGAAATGACGCATTTTGGAAGTTTGTTGCCCAAAAGAGTTTAAGCCCAAAGACAAAGGCCCTCATTGCAAAGAATTTCAGAGACACATTTGAATTCCGAAACCCAGTTCGCCCCCTGCCGCTCGCCCATATTTATACAGTACTAAGTTGCACTTCCCTTTGAATTTCAACGAGATGAACCCTCTGATCGTTAATTTTGAATATTACCCGCTTCAAATGTGTAATTAGAGAACTCAATAATAGTGCCAGAAGATTGATACTTTCGAATCTAATAAAATCCCTCGGAAAGATTTTCGCAGATTCACGGTCATGGCTTCTGGTTCGCCCCGTGCTCGCATCGATCAGGTATATGTACTCATGTGTAAGTGTATATGTATTTATATTACTTCTTCTAGCCGGGTGCGCAATGGGTTTCTCTTGTAACGATGAACAATTATTCTTCGCGCTACGTGCATTAAAATTTAGTAGGAATTGAACATTGGTTTGTGTTTCCTTTTCGACATCCCGGGAAATATGAAAAGAAAGAAAGAATTAAAAGATGTACTGTGCCTGTATATATCCCATGTTTCAGCTTTAGGCCATCATTTTAATAATCTCTCATTCTAAAATGAGTGCCGCGTTTGTCAGAATTAAGTTATTTTCTTTCTGTTTTTAACTCCTGCAAAGCCCCTTTCTTTTCTTGTGGGGTGGGTTGTTATTGCACGTACTGACATATAAATTAAACACTGGAGACCAATTACTATCGTGTGATCTGTTGCTACATGTAGTTCTTTGCTTCTAAGAAGAAGCGGAAGAATTTATCACCAGCTTCGAAATCCGGAAGACCAGAAAAAGAAGTGAAAAGTGAAATAGAAGGTTCTCCAAGTGCCAAAGGTTCGTTGGAGAGTTTTTTGGTGGCTCAACAGGATGCTAACATTCATGGAAAACCTTTCGAAGTAGCTCGTGACCCAGAGGCTCAGCAGGTTCCGACCAAGAGAAATCTGACATTGGAGATTGGCTTGTCCTCTAGTGATGGAAATAGTGAAGCAAATTTCTCAAACCGAGCACGCCTGGAAAGTTCTAAAGTACTTCAGGAGGATGAAAGAGGAAAGACTTTTGATACAGTTGGTGTTGCAACCAGAGGTTGTCAAAAGGATTCATTAGAACCGAACGCCAAAGAAAGCTCAGAGCTTCAGCAGTTCGCAACTGATTTTTTGTCACTGTACTGCAGGTAATGTGTATACAACTAATGATCAGTAGAAATAATTTTTCTGGCCAATATTTTCAGGAGCAAGCTTGTTCCATAACCTTTTGTGGAGATTCTGACTTTCTCTTATGAGCAGTGAAGTACCATGTAGTGCAAGAGTACAATCAGAACCAGATTTGATAATGCATAAAAGGCCCCTTAGCCCATCTGCAATTGCATTGGAGAAACCCTCAAAGAGAAATCACCTTAAAAATACTGAGGATCACTCTAATTTTATGGGCAAGGTCATTTCCTCAGGCGGTCAAAATCGTGACAAGATTCTGTCAGTTGTTAATAAATCAGGAGATGTATATTCGAAATATCATCAGGAGGTAAGAGGTCCTATAAAATTGATTATGACGGGTAACATCCAGTAAGCTTATCACCTTAACTTATATTTATCTTGACAGGTTGTCTGCAGAAATCCCATTGAACCACAAGCAGGTTTGAGAAAATGTAGCACTGAACCTACTCTTCCTGCAGTTGCTTGTGAGACGCCAGGTTCATTGACTACAAAACATCGATCTCGTCAAACTCCCCAGACATCACGAGGAAGTTCTATATTTTCACCGGGAGAAGCATTTTGGAATGAGGCAATTATAGTTGCTGACAATCTGTTTGCTCCGAAGGATAGTGTTTCTTCTCAAGGTGCGGAAAATACTGAAGCTTTTCTAGCAGGTTAAGATCGATGAATAACCCAAATAATGTGAGAAATAGAGGATTTGCTGATGCACTGAACAAAGTATTGGAGGGAGATAAGGACAGAGTTTCTGCTGTAAGTTCCCTGGGAAAGCATGGGAAAGATCTGAATAAAGAAGCGTCACCTTTGCCTGTCAAGCATTTTGACTTCTGTTCCGAAGAAAAAATTTTGGATGCGCAGACTTTTTCTCACAATAATGGTACCAAATCTTCTACTCTTGGAGATAAAGAAAAGAAACTTGCTTCTGTGAGTCATCATGTTTTGGAGAATGACACTGGTAGAGATATCTGCTGCAAAGTTCAAAAAGATGAAATTTTGCTTGCTGGACTAGGGGTGACATCTGAATGTGCCATTTCAGAAAGAAATGTGGGATTTCTAGTTCAAGACAGTGACAGTTTGACATCTGATACACCACCAAAAGAATGCAGTAAATTTTCTGTTAAGCACGAACCTAACAATTATAATACTCCATCAAGTTCTTCCCCATCAAAAGATTGGTTGGATCTTAGCAATTGGCTACCTCTTGAAATATGCTCCATATATAAGAAAAAGGGAATATCAAAATTGTATCCCTGGCAGGTACGTCTTTCCACCTCCAGCTAAATGCTTTGCCTCTCCTGATTATCAAACCAAGCGATGTTTTATGATACACTGGAGCTTGATTTCATTGCTGAATCTAGGATTTTGTAGATAAAATTTCTGATTAGCTAATGTATGTTTTCAAATTTGAACTGGTTGCGTAGTTCACTAGGTGGGCCAGTCTTCAATCTTTTGTGAGATATCTGTTTGGGGTAGTGTGTTCAAGAATAAACTGTCAGATGTTGCCCATTCTGTTGATATAGTGGAAAATTTATTTGCTGGAATTTTCTTCCTATGGTTGCAGATATGTAGGATTCTATTGTGAATATATATACAACCACCAGGTGCATCTAAGCATCATTACCAGGTGCATCTAAGCATCATTGATTGTGTTCTTATTAATTTACTTTACAAATAGTATTTATGGGAATTTTCTTCCCAAGGTTGCAGATATGTAGGATTCTTTTCTGAATAGTGTGTCTGAGCACCCCCTGAGCTTCGCTGATTGGTTTCTTTGTTAATTTATTTTATAAAAATATATTATATCACCTACCAAAGATTTAATTAATTTAATAATGAGATTACAACTATGCTTCATGCTTCTTGACTCTTATTGCTCATTATGTGTGCACCAGATTCCTGTGTATTGTTATATCGCAGGCCGATGCAATTTTGCTGAGCAGGCTGTAGACTAAGAAATGATTCATTGAATACATCTGGAAACTTATAAGTTACCTTGAGATTATTTACAATCTGACATATGACCTCTTTTCCTCGTTTTTCTTTGTTATAACTGTCTATATTTCCATAAATAGCAATGCCTTTCCAGTTTCCAAGTTTTTATTTATATAGTCCCAACCGGACTTCTCTTCAAGTTGTTTCCTTTGTATTTGTCACCATGTTTTAACATGATTTTGTTTCACAATGTTAAGGTCGTCCATTGTCTGTTATGGATTAGTGGGTTCTAGGTCCAGTTATTATATAACATTGCCAAGCATGGTGTAAGCACATATATACATGCTCTCGTATAGAGCTGAGCAAAAAAACCGTGAAACCGTAGATCCTACCAAACCATAGATTTGAAACCGTTGGATTGGACTCAAATGGATTAGCATATTTTTGTCTAAAAACCAAACCAAACCGCTTGGAAATGGAGTGGATTAGGTTTCATCACTTCAAATAGTTTAAACCGAACCAAACGGCTAATAATTTGTATATAATAATTAACCAATTACATAAGTTGTAATTTATTAAAATCAGATAGACCTTAAGAGACCCAACTAAAGCCCATTATTTACACTTTCTATAGTCATGTCATTTTGCAGATGAATCACGTGTTGCAACAGAACATGTTGTACAAATTAGTATTGACTAAGTGATTTAAGATAAGCTATTTTGGTCAAAGTAATGATTAGACTTACTTTGATTGTCAATTATGTTAAAGACATTTTTGGTTCTTGATGATCCTGATGTCAGTGTTTTAATGTTGAACTTTAAACTAATATTTTTATTGAACTTCTTTGATTTTTTTGGTTTGCTAACCGTGGTTGCAAACCGATCCAAACCGAAACAAGTGGACTGGATTGAAAAATTTTCAACCGCTTTAATTGGTTTGGATTGAAAATTCTTTGTAAACTGCTCAAACCGAACTTGAACACCCCTACTCTGGTATATAATAGCTTGTGAATTATGAGTGATATTTAATGCATACAGAAGTATTTTAATTGAAGCATATTTTTGTCGTACAATCACTTTGCAGATCTACAATAAGCACTGGGCCAACAGCTAACTGATATGGTCCTGTGCGTTTCTATTTCTCCTGCATTAATTACAAGGTATAGCTAAAACTGGATGATGGATCCTTGACTATTTAAAATCATGGAGAATCCCTTAAAACATGGACTGACATTATATGTGGGCTGGGTTTTATAATTTGTAGTTGATCTTTCCAAAACTGCTTTTGCATTGTTTTCTTTTAGTTATGATTTTGACTGAGTGAAAAGCCCTCTACTCTCAGGTTGTCTCCTTCAGGTGGAGGGGGTCTTGCAGAACAGGAATCTTGTTTACTGCGCATCTACGAGGTAATGCTAATTTTCTAGTTAAATTTTGTCACTGATTTTGGTTTCTTTTCTCTAATCATGGGCTGTGAAGTGAAAAACTGTTGATTGGATATCGTTATGAAATGTCATCTATGAATCTGGCAACTTCGCAGGTTATCAAAAGAATGGAGTTTGCTAGACATAAAATTAAGTGAAACATACTGAAGAAACATGGATGAATTTGATTTTTGTTTATTCTGCAGATTATTGATGGCAGCACCTTAACCATTAGAGCAAAATGCCGTGCATCTGAAACTAGTTTTATATATTCTCTACAGTCCACATATTTTTATTGGAGAAAAGCATCGTTCTCTTGCTAATTTGGCCTGCCTTCCTTTTGTTGTCATAGTGCTGGAAAAAGTTTTGTTGCTGAAGTTTTAATGCAGATCGGAGAGTTGTATCAGCAGGAAAGATGGCTCTTCTTGTACTTCCATACGTATCCATATGTGCAGAAAAGGTGCCTCGTGGCCTTTGCTCTTGATTAAATATTTGAAGGTTTATAAGCAATTTTTTTTATTTAGCCCTGGTTTTTAAATTGCAGGCTGAACATCTTGAAGTTCTTCTGGATTCACTTGGTAAGCATGTTCGCAGTTATTATGGGAATCAAGGTGGTGGAACTCTTCCGAATGATACCTCTGTAGCTGTCTGCACTATTGAGAAGGCAAACTCTTTAATTAACAGATTACTAGAAGAGGGCCGTCTATCAGAGCTTGGTATCATTGTCATTGATGAACTGCACATGGTAGTTCCTTTGTTTATCTTATGATAGTAATGTGGAACGGATGTGTATGAACTTTCATATAGCTGTTTTGAAGTTTTACCTTATTTTCCTTACACCCGTTTTGAATAATTTCATTGGATTGTGACAGGTTGGTGACCAGAGTAGGGGTTATTTATTGGAACTCTTGCTCACAAAGCTTCGTTATGCAGCTGGTGAAGGCAATGGAGATTCATCTAGTGGAGAAAATTCAGGCATGAGCAGTGGGAAATCTGATACTGCTCATGGTCTGCAAATTGTGGGCATGAGTGCAACATTACCAAATGTGTCTGCAGTTGCTGACTGGCTTCAAGTGAGTATGTCATCGATATTGTAACTTATAAACCAACCTTCAGCAAGGAGAGTCTTTCAGCAATAGGTCTTAGGAGAATGGTTTCATTTCTCTAGAATTGCGCTGAATATGTGATTACCTAACAAGTACAAGAATGCATAAAAATAGAAGAGAGTGACTCCTGATTTATTCTATTTGTGCACGATATTGCGTATGTCGTTGCTATGCTCAATATTCAAGAAACAAAAATAACCAACAGAATGCAAAAGTGCATTTGGTTAAACTTAAAGAATATTTTTGATCTCTTTACAGTTTGAAACTTCTTTGCCTAGTTTGGATTTTGCACACGTCATCAAGCATTTTTTAAGGATTCTAAGAAAATGCAGAAAAGGCGAAACTTCATGTCTTCTTTTAGTGAAAACTGGATGGCATGTCAATGCATTATAAGTTCTAAATGTAGAATGCTGTTTGTGTCAAAATTAATTTTTTGAATGTAATTTGATAGTAGATATTTTATGTTTTCGTTTATCTTCTAACTAAAATTTTTAGGGAAACCATACCACTTGAATCTTGCTTTGCATTTCTTTTTCCAATGATACTGCAACTAATGATTAATGCACCATTTGGCATTGAATTATAATACCAATTGTATTTTAAATTTTGCATTTGGTCAACCTGGAATTGGCATGTGGCTTTGATTATGCAAGCCATGTGATTGAAAGCCACATGTCAATTTCCCATTCCAACATATATATGCAAAATTCTAAATGTAATTGGTGTTATAATTGAAAGTTGAAACCAATTATAGTTGGTTGGGAATGGATCCCAAGTTATTTTATGTACAGTCATACATAAATATGAGCTTACTAAATACGCCTATGTGAAAGTTTCGTTTTACAAGTAACTTATCATTGCAGGCAGCTCTGTACCAGACAGATTTTCGGCCTGTTCCATTGGAAGAGTACATTAAAGTGGGCAACACAATTTATAACAAAAAGATGGAACTTGTTAGGACACTGCCAAAAGTTGCTGAACTTGGTGGTAAAGATCCAGATCAAGTTGTACAACTATGCAATGAGGTTCAATCTTCTCCCTATATTTTGCTAAAGCTTTATATATCACACAGATTTAATAACAATGAGATTGTTATCATGTTAGGTTGTTCAAGAGGGTCACTCGGTCTTGATATTTTGTTCCAGTAGAAAAGGATGTGAATCAACTGCTAGACATGTTGCAAGATACCTAAAAAAGTTCCCTGTCAGTTCTCCTGATAGATGTAGTGAGTCAATGGATGTTACAATTGCTATTGATGCCTTGCGCAAATCTCCTGCGGGGTTAGATCCTATATTGGAAGAAAGTCTTCCACTTGGTGTTGCCTACCATCATGCTGGCCTCACAGTATGTCAACTTTATCTTTATTTGCCTTTGTCCCCTTCTTGTCGAGTTATGTATTCTATTTGAACACTTATGAGGTTCTTTATTTCCTTAAAAGGTTGAGGAGAGAGAAACTGTTGAAACTTGTTACCGCAAAGGACTTGTCCGTGTCTTAACTGCTACATCAACCTTAGCTGCTGGAGTTAATTTACCTGCTCGGAGAGTTATTTTCAGACAACCCCGTATTGGCCGTGATTTTCTTGATGGGACAAGATATAAGCAGATGGCAGGAAGGGCCGGTCGAACTGGCATAGACACAAAAGGAGAGAGTGTATGTCTACTCGTTTCAAATTCTCATTTCTCTTTTGTGTGCTTGATCCTCTAATTGTTTCTTGGGTTGTTGATTTGTAGTTCTATTTTATATTTGTTGCTCTTTTCACTTAGATCATTTTGGTTCGACATTTCTAAACAAGTCTCTGCTTGGAAGGATATTAACATTTTTATCATCTTATACAATATTATTTTAGGTGCTAATTTGTAAGCCAGAGGAAGTCAAAAGAATAATTGCACTCCTTAATGACAACTGTTCGCCACTCCACTCGTGTTTGTCGGAAGACAAGAATGGGATGACACACGCAATATTGGAGGTTGTTGCTGGTGGGATTGTTCAAACTGCCGGTGACATTAATCGTTATGTGAGGTGTACTCTTCTTAATTCAACAAAACCTTTTGAAGATGTGGTGAAATCGGCACAAGACTCTCTCCGTTGGTTATGCCATAAGAAGTTCCTCGAATGGAGTGAAGAGACAAAGTTATATACCACTACACCTCTAGGCCGTGCATCTTTTGGCAGTTCTCTGAGTCCGGAAGAATCGCTTGTAAATAACTTTATTCCTTATCATCTTATTGTTGTTTTCTATATACATGCAGTATTCACATTCAATTCTGATTAATTCTCTGATAATTTACTGTTATACTTGATTTGTGAAATTGTGCGCATGCAGGATGAAAATAGATTTAGTTAACATATCAGATTTTGTTGCTTTTAGATTGTGCTGGATGATCTCATAAGAGCAAGAGAAGGATTTGTCCTTGCATCTGATTTGCATTTGGTATATTTGGTGACGCCCACTAATGTTGATGTGGAACCAGACTGGGAGTTGTATTATGAAAGATTCATGCAATTACCTTCTTTAGACCAGGTTGATTACTCATTCTTCTTTTCGCTGTACATTGATGTCCGATTTGACATTAACTATGGCAATTGTTATTTGCTGATTGGCAAATTATTTAGCACTTCAAATTTCTCTTTTGTGCATCAATTTAATTGATTCAATGTCCTACTTTTGATCAGGTGAACTTGTTTTGTTATATTTATGTAGATCTGGCTAGCCTTTCAAACGTTTCAGAGTATATTCTATTGTAACCATTCTCTTGTTCTAATGCATACATCTCATATATTCATCACCAAAATAGTCAATAGACCCGAAATTCGGGAGTCGTGCCTAGTTGCGCGATTATGCATATAGGCTTCCCTTTAGCAGCCAAATATCAACTCAAATGTGTAATTTTATGCGTGTGTTGACTTTAGTCTTTAGTTAATCAATGGTAGGAGAGCATGTGATCTTTATTCATAGTTATCTTTGAATGAGCAATGTGCTTCTCTTCTGGATATTTGTTATGTACAGAATCATGTCCGAATGAGATGCACACTGGTCCTTTCATTGCCTTTCTTTCAATTTCATCTATCCTCTCTACTATGCCCTTTTTCCCTTTATTTTGGGTGCCTGTACTGCTCCTTTTTAATTTGTTCTACTGACTTGATAATGCCTGAAACCTGACCTCCTTTTCATCTTTTTATTTTTATTGTTTCCATGGTTGGGCAATAAAACTTCTAATAGTACTTCATAAAAGAAGTATCCTTGACAAAGAAGTATCCTTGACATACTTTACTTATAATACTTGAATGCCTATGGCTGTGGGATTCTCTTGAGATATCTAAGTGAGTGAGTACCTCACTTATAACTTAAACTGTGAGAAATAGGAGAAAATTGTTAACTCCTAAGGCCTCTCAGAGGGGACAGCTAGATTTACTTTTTCTTCAAAGATTTGGCATGTGGAAATAATTCTCACTAGCATTACGTGTGATGATTTTCTTGCTTATTTTATTTCATATGGTTCAATTTAGTAGCTTGGAGGATCATCAAAGAGTGAAGTTTTAGTTTTCATGCATTTCACGGTATATTTTCTGGTTGATGAGTCGAAAGTGTGAATGTCAAAGCTAATTGTCTAAGTGTTTAGGCTTGTATACCAGTTAAAATCTATTGATATAGGTCAAGCTTAATATTTATGCATACACATAATGCAACTGTAGCTACAACATACACATAATGCAATTATAGCTACTACACATGGGGCAGTTTTATTTTTGACTTTTGGAATCTGGAAACTCTCATAATATTTTGGTTGGCTGGTGGAAGGAAAGTTCCCATGAATTGAGCATGAATCTAATTGAAACAGGAGATTAGCATGTGCCCATTCTTTGGTATTTGTATCTCTGGGTGTTGCTCAGCTCCAAGTACACACCCCCCCCCCCCAAAAAGTTTGTGGCAGCATGTCTTAATAATCTGATGGCTATAGAGTTGTGGAATATGTATTCTTTGCATCAATATGCTTCACTTAATTCCTACAGTTAGTATATATTTTCATTTTTTATTTTATCATTCAGTTCATCTTTATGTGTTAAAATTCTGTGGGAATTACTGGGGGATGAATCTAATTTTGGAGAAAAGAATGTGCTTCGTGCATTTAACCTCATTCTTGGATAAGTTCATTAGCATGGCTTGTGCTGTAAGCCATCTTATAAAGGGCAATCAGAAACCTCATTTTTAAGAAAGTAGGATTTGTTTTTGCACGACTATATTGCTATAAACTACTTAATGGCATGCAGTCAGTTGGCAATCGAGTTGGAGTACAAGAACAGTTTTTAATGCGTATGGCTCATGGAGCGCCAATCCGCACCTCCTACAGATCAAAGGACAGCTCGAAAGGGATACAGGGGAGATACGATCATAGACTTGGGATGTCAACCCATGGTATGCCCTCAGATGAGCAAATGCTTCGAGTGTGCAGACGGTTCTATGTTGCTCTTATCTTGTCACAACTTGTGCAGGTAAATTTGTTCTATTTGCATAGAGATCCTAATCAGCTTAATACATAGGTACCTATATCTGGTATTGGATATTAGATTTTCTTAAATCTTGGTTGCAAGTGCCTAGTTTCTCGTCTGCCAACCGTGAACACCACTCTATCTTCTTACCTGTATAATTATTTTCCTTTCTTCTAAATGCAAACCAGAAGTAGTGACGTTTTCAAAATTGTTTCACCTCTTGTGACTGGTCACTTCTTTGACAGATGTATCTCATGACTGAAATGCTTCTGCTGAGTACTGTTTTTGTTTTTTATGGCATAATGAATTTACTTTGTATTGCTGAAATGCAGGAAGCACCTGTTGGTGAAGTTTGTGAAGCTTTTAAAGTAGCAAGAGGAATGGTTCAAGCTTTACAAGAAAATGCTGGAAGGTTTGCATCTATGGTTTCTGTATTCTGTGAGAGGCTTTCTTGGCATGATCTTGAAGGCTTAGTAGCCAAATTCCAAAATCGCGTTTCATTTGGAGTTCGAGCAGAGATTGCCGAACTCACTACCATTCCTTACGTTAAGGTTGGTGATTTGATTTCAGTTCTCTTCAATTTTGGACCAATATCTTAATTCTATTGGAATTTTAGGGATCACGAGCTAGAGCACTTTATAAGGCTGGTCTGCGAACACCACAAGCAATTGCTGAAGCATCTGTTGCTGAAATAGCCAAAGTGCTTTTTGAGACTTCATCTTGGGCTGATCAAAGTGAGGTTCCTCACTTTATACTGGTCAATGCATTCAATTGTTTATTCTAAGGGGAAATTGTATTATTACCTGCATCTTATCTGATCTCAATTTCCTTTATTTATGAACTCAAAAGAAATGCTCGACATAAGCAAGAATTTTAAAGAGACATTGTTAAGGTACTTAGGATTTATAAGGATTTGTGCAAGTGAAGGATGGTTTATCAATTCCGATGGTGTGTTACATATTCTTTGAATTTTGTGGGTCATCTTGAGGTTTATAAACATATGGAACAATCTATTTACACTGTTTGGGAACCATCTATAAATGGTTTCCAATGAGTTTGTTCATTTATGCTTATGTGGCTGTGTCATTAATTGCCACGTTGATCAACAAAAAGCAAGATTTTTCAATGCATTAAATCGTTGGAGGGAGGAAAATTTTGTAGACTGAAATTCAATTTTGTTGTTTTGGGGGGGGGGGGTTTACTAAAATGACCTTGGAAATGGCCAAGTAAAAAGGGTGAAAAACAGAAAATGAGATGGACAAGGGTAAAAAGGAAAATTTAATGGGTCCGGCTGCTTCCTTTCATACTTCCCAACATTTGGACTTGACCCATATGTCAGAGTATATTTAATTTTTAAATCAAGCCAATTCATAAATGATTTCCAAACAGACCCTTGAAGCAGAAATAGAATGAGTGTTGAGATTTTTATAATACATGTGGGTCCTATGAGATATCGATGTGAGTAGTTTGACGAATTTCTATTTAGAAATAGAGTGACTTTACTAACAGGGTGATCTGCTGTTTTTCCTAAATTATGTTGATACAAATTCCTTTATGTTAACAATTGATATGTTTCTCATAAAAAGTCAATGGTTCTTTCAGCCATGCCTTCCCATTTCCTTCCGTGTGGCATCAGTGGTGTTGCAAAATGATGTTATGCCATCCTTATTTCCACACCCTACACACAATATTTTAAGAGACCTTTGGAAAGTATTCCACTTGAGTAATTGTTTTTTTTTTTTTTTTTTTGCCTGACAATTTTGCTTTTGGTTTTGCACGCTAGTTTTTGAATTTAGAATGTAAAAAATTGTAAAATTTGCTGATTGCCTCTCCTTTCTCTTCTACCCCCCCCCCCAAAAAAGGCGATAGCACTGTGTCGTTGTTTGATTTCAATTGTGATTGAAAGATTTATGCTCTCGTTTCTTAGCAAACTGCATAATTTGTTTGGAAATTTAGTTTACTCATCCCCTCCACATCCTTCAGTATTTATGATTTTGTGTTTAAATTATCTTTATCTAATCTTGACTTAATACATTACAACAAAAGGCTCTGCACAATGGAGGATACAGTTGGGAGTTGCTAAGAAGATAAAAAACGGTGCGCGGAAAATTGTTCTCGGTAAAGCTGAAGAGGCAAGGATTGCTGCTTTCTCAGCCTTTACGCTCTTCCGATCTGAAGTTCCAGAATTCTCTCTACCATTCCTATCTAAAAAAGAGTCGAAAACTTCTTCTGGGGAGGAATCCACCAGTAGCATTGTTGGTCTGGATCACAGGGAGTATGTTGTAGACGCCTCTTCATTCGAGGAAAGGGTAAAGATCGAAGGAGTTATTTCTGAAGTTGAGGAAGGTAAATCAATAGAGACTCCTGCTGTCAACTTAGCATCTTTAGTGAGAGGAAATTCAGTGGGCACCTCACATGCTGAACTTGTGGAGAAGCCTGCTTTGCTTCAGAGATCGGAAGAGCTATTGGTAAAGAACGTGATAGGACTACTCAACATATTACTGATAGAAACACTGCATCTTCCGATCTCAACAGAATTTGGCTATAGAAGAAGTGCATCTATTAAGCATGTTGATAATGGTGAACAGCAACAGCTTGAAAGAGAAAACATGTGCAGGGAAACTAGAGAAAAGATGCTAGACAAGGGTCCTATAAATGCAACTAGATTTCCTGGTGGATTTGGTTCGTTTTTGGATCACTGGGATGCTATTGGAGAATTCTACTTTGATATTCATTTTACCAAACTGTCTGAACTGAACTCCGTTATGCCATTTGAAATACAAGGAATGGCAGTTTGCTGGGAAGATTCTCCAGTGTATTACTTAAATTTTCCCAAGGATTTGTTCCCCTTTAACAGCAGAAGAAATGATCACGCTACTGGGGATAATATTCTATCACCCCAAGATCAGATGGAAGTAGCTAAGAAACGATGGGACAAGATTGGAATTATAATGGGTAAAAAGAACGTAAAAAAATTTAGTTGGAACTTGAAAATTCAGATTCAGGTGCTTAAGATGCCTGCTGTTTCTGTTCACAAATCAGGCAGCATGTACACTGTAACTAAAACTCTAGGTCTGGATCTTATAGAGAATTCATATCATATGTTGCCCCCCCTTCATGTACAAAATGCAGTTGACATGTGTATAGTCGCATGGATCCTTTCACCAGATGAGGAGAAAAGTTCAAATCCCAATTTGGAAAAGGTAATTTTTACGTACATTGTTCCTTTTCCTGCAGTCAAGCTTACTCTCTATAGCTCTTTGCTCATTTTCTTTTCTTTTCTTTTCTTTTTTTCCCCCTTATTCTGGCAAAGCAAGGCTGAATATGCCAACATCCATCCGCTAGGGGACTAAGGCATTGTTTGCCTGAGATTTCCAAATCAAAAAAATGATTTTCTGGGTCACGAATTGCTGTTGAACATGTCCCACTTTGGCAGCTTCCATTTTTTATTCCGTACTGCTTTGGCTGTTTCCCGAAAGTTTGAACCATAATGCCAATTATGCTCCAAATTAATGGCTTTTATGTTTTCATGGCCCAATATTGCTGTGGCATTGTTGCAATTTCCAAAATGAAAGTAGTGCTATTATGGAGATAGAATTATTTCCCTTTTACCATATGGGTCCCAATTTTGCAATTCCTTAACATGTCAGATATTTTCTTTGAGAAACCAACTTTTTGATAGGAAAATCTGCACCGAAGAAGGGCTAATTTAACTTTCTTGATGCTTACTTACATTTGCCTTAACAGATTCTAAAGCAACTCTTCTTGACAGGAAGTTAAGAAACGTTTATCCAGTGAGGTTGCTGCAGCTGCTATTCGGAATGGTAGATGGAATAATCAGATGCATAGAGCAGCAAATAACGGTTGTTGTCGCCGAGCTGCACAAACACGAGCACTGCATACTGTTCTCTGGAAACTATTAGTTTCTGAACAACTAATTGAAACACTTTTGACTACTGAAATTCCATTGGTGAGGATTCTTATTACCTGTGATGAAGCAAATCTTTTGCCTAGATGTAAATAATATAATTAAGTTTTGGTTACATGCCTGCTGCTATTTGTAAAAGTAGGTTACTGTGATCAAGTTCATTTATGCTTTATGACTGCACATTTTTCATCATAATGTTGTCTTCTTCGAATCCAGTTAGATACTGTAGAGGTACTATATTTGACATTATAAATATTCCATGCAAACTACAGCTATTAAAAGAATTATTTTCTTTGATCTAAGACCTACTTAGTGTAATCTAGTTTCGGCCATCTTGATGTTATTTCCACTTGTAAGCTATTCTCTTCATCAAGCTATTTTACTTTCTTCTTGAACTCTTTTTATACCTATATTGTCAATTTCTTGCAATGTGTCCTGCAACTCTTGTTTTATACCACACTCATATAAAATGCTCCATGGAAGCATCTTATTGGTTCTATCATTTTTTCATTTAAAAAGATTTCATCCGTGGTCCCCCTCAATTTCTCTTATTTGTTGAAATCATGTCATCTTGAAATGAATGGAATCTTTCAACCATTTGTACCAATATGAGAGTGACGTCATTTTATAAAATGATAGTTGCCCAACGCAGTGCAGCTTTGTTCAAAAGTTCTTCAGTCATGAGTGTGATTTTGGTCATGTTTCAGGTCAACGTTCTTGCTGATATGGAGATGTGGGGTATAGGTGTTGACATGGAGGGATGTCTTAGGGCACGGTATATTCTGGGAAGAAAACTTAAGTATCTTGAGAAGGAAGCTTACCAATTGGCTGGCACGAAATTTTCGTTGTCCATGTCAGCAGACATTGCTAATGTATTGTATGAACACTTGAAGCTACCCAAACCAGAAGGGTATAAAGGGAAGCAACACCCAAGCACTGATAAACACTGTTTGGATATGCTAAGGTAGTGAAAAACTAGCAAGTTCATTAAGCTTGTTTTGGTGCATGCATTTCCAAGTAAAATTACACTTTTTATTCCTATGGCTGTCCATAAATGTACTTTCCAAAACGTTCTTGAATCCTTTAATTTGGATTTTTAGGTTGGGTAAGGTTTAGACTCCTCAGCTCAAATAAGAATTGGTGCATGTTTTTATATGTTGATATTTTATTCGGCACCTTAGCCTTCTCTTTATCCTTTTGATGGTTCTATTTTTACATGCATATTTAGTTAATGCCAAACATTATAATAGATGTTAACTTTCCAGCAACTGACTTTGTAGATAGATACATATGATATACCTAGAAGCTGAGCAGTATTAAGGTCATTTTGTCTTCTATGCTTCAGACGTTATCGGATGAACTGAACATTGTTTCATGACAGGAATGAGCATCCCATTGTCCCCATAATCAAAGAGCATCGAAGCTTGGCAAAGCTCTTGAATTCTACCTTGGGATCCATATGTTCACTTGCTAGGCTTTCTATAAGGACACATAAATACACTTTGCATGGTCATTGGCTTCAGACGTCGACAGCAACAGGAAGACTCTCGATGGAGGAACCCAATCTCCAGGTTGCCTATATTTGCCAGTGTAGAACTTTGTTTGTTTTGCTGGTACTCGATTGAATGGATAACCTAATATATGATTTTTTTTCTTTTCTTTTGTGAGCTTGTAGTGTGTTGAACATATGGTTGAATTTGAAATAAATAGCAACAACAAAGACGATAATGAATCAGGCTCTGGTCATTATAAGATTAACGCTCGTGATTTTTTTGTACCCACTCAGGTAACTTCGCTTTTATCCTTTTAAACTTCGCTTTTCTATTTTATTTAACATTGTTTAAGATTTAGGAATTGAAATTGAGTGGTTTTGGTTGCATCTTTTACTTGGTTTTGTTTTGTAGGATGATTGGTTACTTCTAGCAGCAGATTATTCACAGATAGAATTAAGAATTATGGCCCACTTCTCTAAAGATTCTTCGTTGGTTGAACTCTTAAGTGATCCGTTGGGAGATGTCTTTGCAACGATTGCCTCAAAATGGACAGGGAAAGATATCTCCGATGTTACTTCACAAGAGCGAAATCAAACAAAAAGGTTGATTTATGGCATTCTCTATGGAATGGGACCTAACACTCTTGCAGAACAGTTGGACTGTTGTTCTAATGAAGCTGCAGAAAAAATTCATGCCTTCAAAAATTCTTTTCCTGGTGTTGCTTCTTGGCTTCAGGAAGCAGTAACATCGTGCCATGAGAAAGGGTTAGTTCAATATGTTGCATATAACATAATTCGTTTGGCGTAGTATGCATAAATGTAAGAGCAATGCAAAAGGGTGATAAGTTTCTTGTTTAGAAGTATAAAGTTTTATGTATCATTTTCATTAGTTTCAGAGATCGGAAGTACGTTAGCTAAATCCTTTCTAGGGATAACATCATTACAAGGCATGCATCTGATTCAGTTTTTTTTCTCTCTCAAACTTCTTACAAAGAACTTCAGGACATTGTAGCTATCCTTGTATTGGACGAATTATCAATATAGAGGCAAAAGTTCTAAAGTGTTGATCTACTGGTGTTTGAATTTTGATATTAGATCTTGAAAGGCAATTAAATAGCGCTATTGTCTAGTTAGGATATTTGTTTTATTGTTAATGGCTCTGCTGGTGTGGCACAGCCCAAAAGGAAGGTTCTATCTGGGAGTAGTAAATAGTCAACCTCATGATCATGAGAAAAAGTTGTATCTCGTTGTCTGCATATCTTGTTCCTTATTGTTTCGGCTGGAAATTACATACACTAATAGTTTTTTATGGCTTAATGTGATGGGAGAGACAAGTTTAGAGTTCCAGAAACCCTCATTTCAGGTTTACAAATGTCACTCATGAGAGGGAACGGGTGTCATTGCTTATGATATGTATATTGTGACCGATAACTTTGCTGTCTTTTTCCATCCATTCTTTAATTGTGTTACCATAAAAGAGGTTAACCTTCTGTATTCTGCTGGCTTATTGTTTTGCGTCTTTATCCACACAAGACGTGTTCCACTTTACAAAATTTACCATCTGTTTGACACTCCCACATACACTTATGGCCTACCTCTCTGCTAAACTGCTAATTTTGATGTACAATCATTTTCTTTTGGAATTACTTATTATCTCATTTCCTGCAGTTATGTCGAGACCCTCAAGGGACGGAAACGTTATTTGACAAAAATAAAGTTCGGAAATAGTAAAGAAAAATCCAAAGCTCAGAGACAAGCTGTGAATTCTATATGTCAGGTGGTTTTTTACTTTTTCTTTCTAATTATATATTCTATTTTTGCACTGGCAGATCTGCTCTCTCTCTCTCTCTCGGTGAAGAATGCTGGAGGTAGCACTATTAACTGTACTGCATCTATGATTCCAGGGATCTGCTGCTGACATTATCAAAATCGCGATGATAAATATATATTCTGTCATTGGTGATTTTAAAGCATGCATTCCAAGTTCTGCATTTGCTGAAAATTTTTATATGCTGAAAGGACGCTGCCGATTACTCCTACAGGTATATCTACAAAATTTCTATAACAATCATGATTAGTCATGGATGCCATAGAGTTGCACTGGGACAAGGAAGCATCCTAAAATTTTGCCTATGATGTAGGAATTTTAAGTCATTCTGCATCAATTTCAGCAAATTTAGATTCTGTTATTCAGTCAGAAATTTCACGTTACATTCAGCTGTTTATTAGAGAAAATATTTTGTCATGATACAGTACTTGACACAGCTTTTGCCTCCAAAATGTTATGTCTGCTTTTAATTTTTGCACTTCAGGTACATGATGAACTTGTACTGGAAGCTGATCCTTCAGTATTAAAGGAAGCTGGGTCTTTGCTGCAAACTAGTATGGAAACTGCTGTGTCACTTCTTGGTATGGTCTTAAAATAAGTGTATGATAATGAATACCTATTGAATGTGATACCTGGAACATGAAGCAGACAAAAATCTGTCTGAGTTACTTGCTTTCTAGGCTCCGAATGCTTTTTTCTCTGGAGAAAGAGTAATTATGCTAAGTATTGGGGTAATGAGGATTGGTTAAGAGAGAGTATGGGTCATTGTGTCACCTGGAGTGACTTGTCTAATATTGAGTTAGAGTGAATTTGTATTTAGACTAATTTGTTATATTACTAAATTTTGAATGATCTGCTCTAGTTTTTTATTTTTTTGAAATACGTTCCTCCATATTCTTTTTCTCAATCATAAAATCGATTTCATTTTCAAGGTGATGTATTATTATGCTCATAAAGGCTTTTGGTTTATTCTATGGCAGTTCCTTTGCCTGTCAAATTGAAAGTTGGCAGAACTTGGGGATCCATGGAGCCTTTAATGCCTGAAGAGTACAAAGATAATGTAACATTGCCCACTTCTTAAGAGGCGCATAAGATCCATTTGAATTGCATTGTCGGAAAGAAACCCAGCTCTTGGCGCTTGCAGCTACATTCGTGTGTAATGGTAATAATACATTAACTGCTTGTTGAATGTATATTTGTCTTATAATCAGTTATGTATTCAAGATGGGATAAGTGTTTGTTTATTACAGAAATGTGAGAACTCCGGCAACTGTGCGGACAAACCTGCTTCAAGATTTGCAGGTTTCTTAATAGCAACTGGCTTATCATCTTTCATAACAGTGGCCAAGGTTGGTGCTTCAATAATTTATGCGAAGCATAATTTGGCAAAGCTTTTTGATAGTTCTTAGAGGTAATATCGTAATTGAGACTGTCCTGTCATGGTTCACAGATGCATCCACTGCCTATGGATCTGAATTCTTCACTGCGTCAGATACATCTTGTTATTTAAAGATACTGTACCAACATATCTTTGATCTTGTTTTACATGCAAGGTCTTTTGCCTGATATGGAATGTCAAGGATGTTGGAGTATTTGTTAACTCATTCCATAACTTCAGATAGATCTCCTCAGAGTTCCTTCTCACAGAGCCTCTATTGCATTCAAAGGTTGATTGCAGACTCTTATACCAGCTTGTATATGGGTGCATACAATCTGACATCTAGAGAAACATAGGAGGAGTGGAAGACACAGGTGATTGTGCAGCGAAGTTGCATTTTCCTTTTAGTTGATTATTCTGTGATTCCAGTTGCATTTTCCCTTTTCCTCTGTGCCCACACATCTCGCATCCCTTGTTCTCTTAATTGGCTCCAAGTATGTTGAACCCAGAGCTGTCGTGTTACATATTATTTCACATGGAGGTCAGATTCAGCCCCCCTCCTTAAGGAGTACATTTTTCATTAGCAATAATGAAATCTTCATCCTCAATGTGGTTTTGATTATAAAGAAGAAAAAAGGTTGTTGGTGTGTTGGAGCAAGCAGCTTCAAGTTGATAGAAGAAAAAGGAAATAGAGATCCTACATCGGGGTAGTATCTTTTCAAATGACCAAGTGGGATTCATAAGCACAAGTTGGTTTATACACGGCGAAGTGCAGAGAAGATGGACAAGCGGAGCAAGAGACTGCTAGTGAACAAATTTTGACCGGTCGGCTTTGCTACAGGCAAGTTATAGTGGCCATACTGTTTTAGGTGTTCGTTATTATATGTCATGTGGTATCTAACAATTTTTCTTTTATTGGAGTCTTCACTTTCTCCCACATATGTTAGAACTCGGACTTCCTCAAATTTTGCTTAGGAAGAAACTTTCCAGAGGAGAATCACAGAGGGAATTACAATGTTGGTCCTATTTCTTCTATGTTAACATTCGATCTATCATGCAAAGCTTTCATAATACCTGTCAGGCGGACTTTGGGTGAAACTTTTGCTATGGAAAGAGGTAGCAATAAGTGCTTAAAATTTGGAAACTCCAGCAGGAAAAGATATACGGTGAACCTACTTATCATTGGACAATAGATATTGGCTATCGCTTTTGAAGTAGGTTCAAGAGTAGGTTCTTACAAGATTTAGATACATGTTTGGCTAAACTTCAAAGTTACCTTAAAAGTAATCAAGTCAAATTCACTCTCTGCTTTCAAACTTAGTTTTCTTGTGTTGGTCAAAACTTGAAATATGTAAGATGCTTACTTGGAAAGTATCCACCATCTTACTTATACTGAAAGGACAAGGGAACTCTTGCTTACTGGTATGAAAAGAGTTGGTTCGTTTTGGTTTCTGACGGAATGAGTTCTGAGTAGGATTTTCACTAAAGTTCAAGGTGCATGGATGTTAGTTTATTTGATTCCATATCTTCAAGATACTTGTAATTTTTATGATATCTTCTTTCTTCTGTAAGGGTCCTTAATCTTTCACCGTTTTCCTCCTCTTAATCTTGCAGCAATGTAATGACTTGAAACTGAAAGAACAAGGTTATAGCAGAGTGGCACATTCCAGCACTGCGGAGACATGGGTATGGACCTTGATATTACCGTAGAATGTAGATAACAATTCATAAATTGCAGTCTTGGTTGCCAGTTCTACAAGGCTTGATCATCTACCAACGCTTCTATTTGTTGTACCAAGACCGTTGGAAGTAGACTGAATTCACTTCAAATGGATATTATTTTATGATAATACTTGTAAATGTATTAAAAATTACTTTGTTTCATAAGTACATGAAGAATAATAATCTCCAAAAACACAAGAACACTAGCAGAGTGTGTTTTTCAGCGTATACATTAGATTTTTGTGTTCTCTCTCTCTCTCTATATATATATATATTGTTCACTGTTATAGAATTTGTTACTATATAGTTTCTCTTAACCGCTCGAGCTCACTTAGGCACTTTCCCTTAATTTAAATTATGCGAGCTCATTGACTTCCTTTGCTTTTTGCCTAATATATTTAGATCATTCTAATTATATGGGCCATATGTTTATTTTGTAAATTTTTTCTCTAGATAAAATTATTCTCCAATTACATTCTTTACGTATTAAACTTATGTTACACTAGATTATTATAATTTGGCTAATTAGCACTATCTACCCCTAACCTTGTATGTTTCTACGCTTTTCATCCCTAACTTTTAGAAAATGACATGTTTACCCTTAATTCTCACTTTTAGCACCATCTACCCCTAACATTTTGTATTTCTAATTTTTCACCCATAACTTTTAGAAATTGAGATGCTTACCCCAAATTCTCACTTTTTAGCTCTTTCTACCCATGTTGACTAAAATGGATTATAATTTAATTAACATAAAAAGTAAAAAATATAAGTAAATAAAAATAAATTAATAGACTTATCAATATTAATAATAATTTTCTACCACTCATATGGGTGGTTGCATGTATACACACCACACAAATATATGCAGTCATGTGGATAACAACACTTACATGAGTGAAAATTTTCATTAATATTGGATTTTGTACTTTCACTTTTATTTATTTGAATTTTTGTAATAAGCAATCAAATAACATTATTGTATTTTTATTTATTTTTAATCTACTAAATTTTTTAAGCAATTAGGGTATTATAATCATTTTAGTGAAAGGGTACGCAACATAAAAAAGTGAGAATCGATGGTAAAAGTGCCAATTTCTTAAAGTTAGGGATGAAAAATGCAAAAATATAAAAAGTTGTGGATTGATATGCCAATTAACCATCATTATTTCCTATTCATATTGTTTAGAGGATGATTTCTCCATTTATAATGCACATTGAAATTACATATATGATTGATCAAATGAATACCCAATTGCATATATAAAAGCGTTAAGGGAAATGTGATTCGAACTCACAACCTCTTGTTTGGGTCGTGAGCACTTAACCAATGTTGTTCGAATCGCAAATCCTAAAATTTTCTCTTTTCCTCTCTCAAATGTGAATTTCTAGTTATGGAACTATCTGATGAACCGTATCAAATTCAAAATGAAAAAAGTCACAAGAACATTAAATAAAACTGTAAATTCACTTTAATTATTTGACTATTATTATATGATCTTATTATATATTCTAGCTCTACTAGCTATTCATTCATAAAATTGAATGATAATATAATCGACATTGTACAGAAATTGAGAACTGACCTAGATATCCTTTCTTTCACTCCCAATACACAACCAATCAAGTCTTCATATGTAAAGTCTTACAGCATTATTACGAATATTTTTAATATCGAACAAAAAACTTACTATCATCAATTTTGTTCAACTACTCAACGTATAATACATATCTAAATAAAATCCGTGGCTCTCCTTCTATTGATTATTACACTTTTATAATTTCATAGTTTGATTAAACATAAAAAACACGTTTCATGGCTCTTTTTGTCGAACGTATTAACTATAGTTTTATATATATATATATATATAATCATAAAAAGACAAAAAAATGCATCCATTCATGTCCTAGCAGATAGATTAGTTAGAAAAAAAAAATTAGAAATTGCCGAATATATGTATTTGTTAGATTAATAGCAAGAGTGACACCCCCCTCCCCCTCTCTAGCTTTTCTTCTCTCTCTTCAAACACACCCTAGCTACCTCTTCCTCAGTGAGAACCCTCAAAAAATAGTCAAAACCCTAAATTCCTATCACAAAACTGTTTTAGGGCAGCAGACAGTTCTTTGGCTTTTGATTTCCAGCAATTTTCAATGTCTTGAGAAATTCTTTTGGCATCCATGGAGGCCCCCATAAGACCACGTTTGGTAAATCCAACTGCATATAATCCACTTTCACCTTTCCACCCATTTGGAAATGCTTTTTTTGGTAGCCCATCTTTCTCTGAAAACACCTCCTTTTCCTGCAAAGAAAATATAACTATTAATTAATTAAAACCCAGGGCCCGATCGAAAGTGCCCTTTTGTACTTTGAAATTATACATATTACTGTGTAGAATGGCTTATAAAAAGTTAAAAACAGTTTCTGAAAATCGACAAATTCTTATCAACTTGTATGAGTAGCAATTTCTGAAAGTATTCGCTCTATATATAAAGTACAAAACAGAAGCTAAAACCTTACATGCAACCCTATATTTTATATATATATATATATTCTCTTAATTATTCTTAATTTGAAATATAGGCAAGTAAGCTAAAATGGAAACAACGTAATGAGCAAGTTGTCCGTTTTTTCCCCTTAATGCTATCCAATATTCCTTGAGTTGTACAAAATCAAGAAATTGTGAAAAATGAAAAAGCTTAATTAAAGTAAACAAGAGGGCACATTACTTTTGTAGCCAGTTGCTAGGATTATTGCATCAAATTCTTCTGTATTGCCATTTACAAATTCCACTGATAAATACATTACTCTCTGGATCCCAGGGCATACCTATAAATTAAGTACGAGAGTATATGATGAATGTTTGGAATAGATGATTAAAGTTAGTATTCTCAATTATATTTGGCTAAAGATTTCTCATTACATAACATATTTAATTTCAAGACATGACAAAAGTTATGTATTTTGGCGAAGGGTTAATTGTATTAGAGGTTACCGAACTTTCACTTTGCAGGATGACTGAACTTTAATTTAAGAGCAATTAAGTCACTCAACTTCAATTATTAGCAATTAGATAACCGGACTTACATGTAGTTGCAACAAAGTCATCTCCATTAACACAAAATTGTTACTTCATCATTGAATTCAAGTCCAAGAAAACAAGAAACAATGCCCCAGATGGAACATCTTATTGAAGATGAAATATAGAAGAACAATTAATGGTTCACAAAACTTTTCGCATTTAATATCTATCCGAACATGATAATTTTAAATAATGTTTGACTAATTGTCATGTCCACGTGAAATAATGCATCGGCAACCTTTAACATATGTTATCAGTTTCTGTTAAATAATTTAACACTCTATCTATTGAGTGACATAATTGCAAGTAGATCATAGATCAATGTTTATTGATTAAACTGACAGTAATCACAGTTAAATAACCTCAATTAATGTTAAATTAAAGTTTAATGATCTAATTACAAGTAAAAGTTTAGTGATCTAATTGCATTTAGAATCAAAATTTAGTGAGTAATTCTCTAACAAACAATACAGAAGAATTTGAAAGTTAGACAAATATAATTGTTAAGATAAAAAAGTTTTATTTTCCAAAAATGGTGAATACAATTAAGGTTATAAGGTTATACATTTATATGTGACAATTGTTATATAAGTTAGTGGATATTTATGATCATAGGAGCCCAACAAACCACTTATAACTAACGTAATGTAGGATCTTTAGCTTGAAAATACAGTAGAAAACTGATCTTTTAATTTCATGTGAGTTGTTTGTTTCACGATAAGTGATTTTGCAATCATTACAAAAGATATCATATAAATATCATGGGATCCAACAAATACTTATAATTCAAAAAGTTGATTAATATTAAAGGTCATGATTATTAATTTGATTTAGCAATTTGGAGATATATATATATATAGGTTAGACAAAGGTATATATTTAGTACCTTGATGTCTCCACTTTTGATCTTGTCAAGGGTTCCAACATCCAAAACTGGTGTTTTTCCAGACATGTTCTTTAGCCGAAGGGGTCCCAACTGGGGCCTTTCAATGCCAAATTGAGCTGTATCCCCTTTTATCAACCTTGACATCACCAACAAGAATACGTCGACGAGTTTCATAGGCAGCCAGTTGAGTAACCACATTGACAAACCGAAGGTCGAACTCCCGAGCATCTCTTGTGGTAGAATGTGCACCTTCAGTATCAATGATACAAACAAACCAAAAACGGGTTTGTCTTAACTTTTAGAGAATGCAGTAAAAGTATATATAACCATCGGATGATTTTATAAACAAAATTGAATTTTACACACACATGAAACATTATATTGTCAAGTCGAAGTGGCTCAAGTTATGGGGCCAACAAATTAAATTTGATTGCAAAGATCCAAACAGATTTCCATTCCAGAGTTTCCACATCCAACAACCAACACTTTTTTCCCTCTAAAACAATCACCCATTTTGTACCTACTTGAGTGCATTATAGTCCCTCCAAACTCGTCCATTCCTTCAATTTGTGCGACCCAAGCCTCTGCATTTTCGCCCGTCGCCACAACCAACCATCGGCACACGTACTGAACACTCGTACTCTCATTTTCATCCTTATTCAACCTTAGGGTCCTTACTCGCCAGAACCCGACACTCTGATCGTACTCTGCACTAACCACCGTCGCATTGAACACGGGCCTAATGTCGAATTTCTCGGCATAAGCTTCCAAGTACTCAACAAACTGTTGCTTACTGGGGTACATTGGGAAGTCCTTAGGAAATGGCATTAAGGGAAGCTCACAAAATTGCTTAGGCAAGTGAAGTCTCAGGCGATCATAAGCTTTAAGCTTCCATAATGACGCTATGCAATTAGATCTCTTCAAAACCAAACTTGGCAATCCTTTTTCTTTCAGACAAGCTGCTACTGCCAATCCCAACGGGCCGGCTCCGACGATTACTGGCACCGGAATCCACACGCATTTCCCCATCCCCGTCCCCGTTCCGCTCCCACTGGAAAAGGGATCATGAACACTTTTGCCCTGTATTTCTCTCAAGTAATCCATCATGAGAATGAACACTACCAAACTGTACTAGTAGTAGTTAAGAGGAGGCTAGATAAGTACTATATCCAAAGCTAACTGTATTTCTATGAGATTTGACCTTTCTCTCTCATGTTTTCTCTCACTAAAATTAAAGAGTCATAACTATAAAATAGTGTGGGAAAAAAGGTGGCTGCTGATCCAGAAAACTTGAGAAAATTTAGGGATAAGCTTTTTCTTTCTGATCTATGACTATATGGATATCTGAAAACAGAGGATTTAAAAATGAGGAAGTCCTTAACTGGTGGAATGGATTAACAGAAACTCTTATCCACTTGTGGGGATGAATTTTTCTATTCTGAATCTAAGTGTCATGCATTCAGAGCTGGTACCGAGGGCTACGGTCTTCGACCATTCATTCAGGAAAACAAAAGTAAAATTCTTGAAACAAAGTGATTTATATACGTGTGTTTATATAATATGTACTTGGAATTTTCGACCTATTAGCTTGTTTGAAATAGGTCATTTTAGAGATGGATAGAAATGGCAGTCAATAGTAGTTGTGGATCTTAGGAGATGAACAAATCTAGTGATTGTTAAAAGGATTATCATAGATCGTAGACGCACACCTAGCGGGAAATCAACACATAGTTGGCCCCTGTATGTGGGGCCCACGTAGTTTCCTAATAATATGCCGCCTTGTATGCTTATGACAGGATATTAGTAGTGCATAAATAATATGTGATATAATACTAGTAGTTGATATGATTTGAGGAGGTTGTAGGGATGTGCTGGTACTATATATATCACTATCAATGCCACTATAGTAGCTTGAACATTTCTAGATGTAATGTACCATATATATTATATCTGATTAATTGCTATAAATACATCATCACTAAGATCATTATTTTCAATTGGTATTAAATGATAGGTCACTTCAAAAAATATATGTCTTTATATTTAGTTGGGTTAATTATGAACAACACTATATAAGCAAATATCCATATGGAATGGTAATCATCATTTATCACCATATATAGATAGCATTACAATATTTTTTATTTTTATTTTTATATTATTGATTAAGAACCATCCTTATTTCATAAGTTAAGATAATAATAATCCAAGTCCACTTTTTTTTTTTTTAATTTCATTAAATTGAAAACTGGTCAAGTATCAGATATCATGTGAGACTACAAATATGATACAATTGTCCACCATTTAGCTCTCTCCGTAGTTTTGAAATAGAAATTGAAAATTGTAACATTGAGGTTTTTGATTAAGTTTTCACTTTGAGTACAAGTTTTGATCGGAAGATGTCGGGTGTCTCCTCCATAGACACACTTGCTCTATGTGACGCATCTCTCCACCAATTTTTTTGATATGACCTAGACACATATTTAAGCTGCTTTTTAACATAAACTCATGTGTTAAAAATGGAGGTGTCTCCATTATGTAGACACTGAGCGTCACTTTATCATAGTTAAAGAAGCACAGTCAAAATTTGGTTCCAACAAGATTGTCCCAAATTTTATATTGGACTATTCACCCTGTCAGTCTTCTGAGATTGGGCTTGGGCCTGCATTGTCTTCATGGGCCTTCAGTCCAAGAGATGGTTGTGAAGATATTTATCTTCAAAACAAATTGATCATGTAGTCAGTTTAACTGAGTAAAGGTTGATCACAAGAAATTATGATAATGATCTAAACACTCGACTACGTGCTTGTTTGTACAGTTACTCAATTGCAATTACACATTCCAAAAACAAATTATCTCCACCACACATTCATTTCTCATTATAATTCACTTAAGCTTTCATCAGTCTAATCAACAAACATGATTCAGTATATCTTGTGTAGAAATGAGTGGCACATTTTTTTTAAGTGATCGGGTGGAATCTTAACGGTGAGTTTTTCTAAGGAATCAAACTGCCCAAAAAGGCCAAAAACCACTCATGGTTTCTTGCCTTTTTTGAGTAATGCTGGTTCCTTATAAATTCAGGGTGATATAAGTGTGTTAGTGCCTCTGTGTGTATGTGTGTATGTGTTTCTTTTTTTTTTTTTTTTTTGGTGGTTGGGGG
>CAVNYN010209990.1:0-31177 GCA_963692815.1 Nyctanthes arbor-tristis
CCGAACTTGCGTAATTGCAACTGATAAAGATCACTCGCACAACTCTTCTTCATGAAATTCCTGAAAAACTGCATGAGTGTATTTAGTGGCTGTAAGTTCGGCCATGCCCCAATTTTGTATGCCCCCAGTTTTCGTAATTTGACTAGTTACAAAAAAAAAAAAAAAAAAAAAGAAAGGTAACTTTAATAAGAATTGCGAATAAGTAACAATAATTTTCTTCTCATTATTTGAAATTTAAGTAAATAAAGTAAAAGACGCTTAGAATTTAATTCTCTTGGCGATGAAACAATATTCAACGAAACGATGTTCACAAAGTTAAAAAAAAAAAAAAAAAGTAGGTACATTTAACTGACTTAAATATTGAAAAATAGAAAAAAAAGAAAATTGAAAAATGGCTTAAATATAGAGTTGAGTTAACGGTATTAATGTTTCATTTAACTAATTTAAAAGATTGGTTAAATAGACTTAAATTATTACATGTATGATAAAATGTGTAGATAGAGTATCGAATGTAGGTACACGCTGTGTACTAAAAATTTGTCCCTTTTTACTCCTACGGACCTGCCCAAACAGTCGTGGACGTGTATATACAAGTCACCCGTCAGGAAATATCTGAAAATGAAATTCCTGCGACAGCCCACCAATTTGTCTCATTGACGCACCGAAAAGAAAAAGAAAAATTCAAAAATCCATTTGCTTCCCATCGGATTCTTGAAATTCCCGCAACTTACTGCAGCTCAAGTCTCTCTCTCTCTGTAGATTGATCGAAAAAGAAATGGAGAACCCAGGCAGCGCTGGATCTTATTACGAGAAGATGGACGGGCTGGCGCGGTGGTTTGGGACCAGCGTGGCAGCGGCGTTTTTCGCCTCCCTTGATCGTTGCTCCTGTGTCAACATCGCCACACACGACACCGACGATGAAAACGAGGAAGAGGCCAAGGACCGTCCTCTGATGCTCACTACCTTCAACTCTATCAGCTCCACCGCGTCCACCACCAATCAGAATGTCAACAATCCTCCTACTTCCGTCGAGAAACTCCCCGTCTGATCACGATCAGTATCCTTCATGTCTTTATGATTGGTAAAATGTTTTCTTTTTAATTGCTTTTATTTTATGTGGGTAATCTATGTAAGATTACAGTGGATTTCGGGGCTACTAAATTCGTGTACCTCCTTTTACTTATTGGAGATTTGAATGGACTGATTATTAAATACAAGATCTTGGTGGTTTTTAATTGATCTAACGGTACTTCTGGAAATTAGGGCATCTTAATGTGATTGAGCAAGGAAAGTTTTCATTTTGCTTTTGCGGTGAATGCCAACATCCTGAAGCGTTATTTCATACTTGTGTGTGCCCTTTTTTTCTTTTCTTCTTCGTTTGCTGTATATGTATGTAATCAGTCGATGGGATCAGAATTATTCAGAAGTTTTCACATGTACAAGTGAAATTATGACGAATCATCTAGTCTGGGATAGCTTAAACAAGTCTTGGTTTGTGCGCTTACAGGCCCCTTGGCCACCTCAGTATATGTACTCCTAACCCTGTAACCCAGAAAATACACTCTTCTAGTAATAACATATAAGTTGCAAATGGGGTGATTTTGAGAAGGTTACATTGATAGGAATCTGGTTAGTCATATATAGTTGAAAGAATTTGCTGCCTAGAGGCTGATTTTGAAATCTTGGCTTGTTAGCCTATGCAGTATGCACTTTGGGCTCCCTCTCCTTACAGTTTGATGTTCAACCATTTCTACCTGAGGTACTCCTATCATGGTCTGTGTTGGTCAGTTGGATAGCGGTTTAAAACTGAGCTCATTTACATCTATATACCTATATTTCTAAGAAATTAAAGTTGGCACGTCACATGGTAGTGAAAGTAGATACGGATCCTACTGACAAAAGAGTAGCACCAAATAACAAAATTAGTAAGCTTCCGGTGTGACTCTTCGATAAACAGAGTATCACCAAATGATAAAAGAGTAAGCTCCTACTGATCTCCATGGAAAGAAAATGTTGTATGGTGTGGCTGGGAGTACCATCCTATGAAGGCTGAAAGCTTTGTCCGTAGCTATAGTATCCGGCTGCATTTTTTCTATATGCATATAACAGGTGGCTGCTCAGATGCATCTTGCAAGCCCTGGAGCTGGGCAACTGTTTTGCCATCTACCCTCTCAAAATGGCATGTTTAAATGTAATGCCTGTGATGAATTTGATGCGTATTTTCATAAAGATAAGCTTCCATCTATAGTAAATAACTTGTAGATAGTAATGATTGAATATTGCTGAACTACCACAATGTGGATAGTGAGCAGAGAAAAAATTATATATATTGTAAGGTTCGACTGGTAAACTAGGGAATGAGATCCTTGTTAGTAGACTTCTTTTACTGGAACTTCATTAAGTTTCACTTTCTTAAAAAAATCATGTAAGATCCACATATGGGTTGTCTTGGGATGCCATCTTAGTTTTGGCTGCGATCAAGTATGCTTTTTTCGCATAATACTAGTGTTCATTTTCTGTGCTCTAGAAGGTTTTCTACAAGACACCTACTTCCAGTTTAAACTAGTATTTGCTAATACATTGATTTATATAAAAATGTCTCAGCTATAAATTCTCACATTGTGTTGTGTCCCAGGTGAGGTGATAATCAATGAACATTGAAACAAGGAACTTTTTCTTGCATAGATTTCCTGGGTCGTAATGTCTTAACTTTATCTTTGATGGCAGTTTTATGCAAATCATGATATCCATAATGATTTCTGAATGTTTGCAATCTTGTAATGAGTCATAGCTGTATAGAAATCTGCTATACGCACATTATGTTTAATAATGCTTTTCTTTGTGTTCGTGTAATCTTACAGTGCTGTCAGACTTTTATTTAGTACATTAGTAAGGTTATTGGTGTGTGTTTGTCTGACTACAAATCACAATGTTTTAACTCACGTTGCGTGGAATCTATTTATTTTTACCATAAGTCGAATGTCCATGTCAAGTTAGGTAAAGTGACAAGTACTCAGGCTGACGTTCCGAAGAAAGCTACAATATCTGCACTGGGGACAAAATTGAATGAGCAGTACGACTCCCAATCCTGATCTAGTATTATTTGGCATGATATCATATTTGATGTCATATGACCATATGACGTGTTTCAGGACATGTTGCATGGGAAACCACAACTATGTGATGCCATACGGATAGTGTTAGATATTTTTTGTGTAATTCCACCACTGATATTGAATCTTAAATCTCATTACTACTTTTTCTTTTTCTTTTTTTTTTTTAAAAAACTTTTGCATTAATTAAAAAGCATTCATAGACGTACACATTACAAAGTAAACATGATCAAGTAATAGATAGATCGGCTGAACGAATGGCAGCAGGTAAAAAGAGAAGCGAATGATTCAGAGCAGCAAAGATGCCATAAAAATGGCGTTCCCCACTAATTTTGACCCAACCGGCACGGGAAAGAACAAATGGAGGAGATTGTACAAAGTCCCACCATCAATTCCCATAGCTTCTTGCACATGACTCCGTTTCCTTTCTGGGCCAGTCGGTAGCTACAAACTTCCCACATATGATACAACAAATCAAAAGAGTCATCATAATTCAAGACAAGGAGAACAGAACGGGACATTTATTCATCACATTTTTGCTTATTGAACCCACTCCCCAGCCAACGCCACCCTCATTGCTCATTGAAAGCCGTTATTTTATCTGCAGACTTTTGATTTTTGAAGGGTCCACTTTATCTCGTCATCTTCAGGATGTCAATACATGAAAATATTTCTGGCTCGGCCGAGGAAACGTCCTCAATATTTCCGTAACTAGCCTAGCATGCAATGGACTTGCTGCACATACCTTGTTGCCTTGTCTTAAAGGGGGATTGGTAACCCATAATTCTGGAATGACCTGATCCGACCGTCCCAGCCATCAGTAACCATGACTAGACCCCACAAATGTGAACTTGATGAACTCTGGCAAGAATTTCTGAAAAGCTTGTATTTGGATTTGTGCAATGGAGATCCTACGGCACAAGGACTAGACACTGGAAGCTTTTCCTCCGGCCAAATTGCAGAACCCCCCCCCCCGGGGGTTTGACTCGGGTAAAAACTCATGGCTTAAAAAGAATCTTGTGGATGATGAGAAATGCAATGAACTGATTGGATTATTATTGTTGAGATTGCTCCTGTTCTCTGAATTCAGATTTCTCAAGCCAGACCAAGGTATTGCAACCGATGCGTCACAGGAGAAACACTCAAAGGATTTAGTTGGTATTTGCAGAGAATTCTCCTGATCATGGCAGTTCCACACATAAGCATTAGAATCCTCAAATGCCGAGACTATGTTTTCCAGCTGAAGTAAATGAAGTAGAAATCTGGTTCCCAGAATTTCGAAATCCTAGAGACAGAAATTATTTAACTCTAATATTTCGAAGGTATAATAAATGTTTTTGCCCCAAAAAAAAAAAAAATCAAATTATATACTCCTTTAAAGAGGATCAGGAAACACATATCCTGGGACAGAATAAAAAAACCAAGTAGCAACAAGTATATAGCCCCGTATTTCCCAATTACGTTCGTCCCATCAAGGATTCTGACTTGTGAATCAGTACAACTGACCAATACTTTGTCCGAGTCTTGTGGAGAGAACTACAATCAGAGGAATCCAAAATTAGGACGAAATTTCCAGTAGCATTTACAATAGAAAGCAACAAATAGTATTAGCAAAGGAAAAAAAGAAGTTACCTGAAAGCCAGTTATGCGTTTGCGGGGCAACTTCTTACTTATTAAACACATCTGAGCTCGCAACTGTAACTGACTGTCTGCTATAAGAGACAGTCATTCAACAATATTAGACACTATCACTAAATTTCAACATTGATGCTTGTTTCCCGATATGTCACCACACAAGATTTTGGACATTACTGTTGACCTCCCTCCATTATAGTTATTCTTAATATCATGCTAATACACAGATGCTTTATAGCACATGCAAATACTTCAATGGTTGTAAGAATACAGACACAACCCAAGTGTGTGGGACGCGGTTAGACAAAAGAATGACAATGAACTTGAAGTTACCTAAATTCAAGGGAAGTGGAATTTGAAGCCAATAATAACTGCCTAGGCCTCGTTTACACTTTACAGCAAAGCTAATTGAAAATTGAAAATTTGAAACATTGCAGTCCCAAGGTCTGTCATTTTTAGTAAGGACTAGCAAACAGAGAATTGAGCAGACGTTCCTTGTAAGATTACCTGATATATTAAAATAGCGAAAGCTGCCTGTTATTGAGCCAATAATACCACCCTATATCACAGGCCAAGAATTGCTTAATTAGTATCTCCAGTCAATTGTTTAAGGCACATTTTAGTTTAAAATATTTAAAATGGCAGCATCAACGGACCTGCCCATCTAGACGATAAGAAATTGCAGTGATTATGTCCTTCATTTGAGTCCAATCAACGACTTGACCAGCATTCATTGTCCAAATGATCGGAACCTTTCCATCTATTGAAGCACTGATGAAGTAATCATCATTCACGGGGTTAAATTGAATGCAGGTCACTGCCGTAAATTAAGTTGATTGTTCAGGGGAAGTAACGGGAAAACTTTAAACAAAGCTCTGTTTCATGTTGAAGCCTTTCTCCAAATCAGTTATTTTGTAGTTTTCCTATATTGTAGAGGGGCCCCAAGAAATAGGGAGACGAGTATATAGTTTGGCATGTACCATAATCACTATGCAAGAAGACCTTGAGACACCTATCAATTTCCACCCGCCACAAACGAATAGTTTTATCTACTGATGATGAAAGCAGACACTGCAAGAAAACAATGTGAATAAACTAAACTCACTCATAACAGTTTTAAAATGATTATAAATTTGAAAGTGGTAAACTTACATTTTTCATTGACCATGAAAGATCTAATATCTCCCCATTGTGTCCTTCGAACACATGCAATAGCTTCTCCAAAATTCGGAAAACCTTTGGAGGAAATATGATACATGCAGAGTCTGATGTTTGTCCAAGATTCATGAATTTGTTAGCTTTATCCGTCTTTATCATCAGAGGTGCCAATTCAGAAAGATGATTCACGGAAAAGTATATGCAAGAGGGATCTGCATCTGGAATGTCAATATTATCCAATCTCTCATCTTCCACCACTTGCCAAATGCGCACAATCTTATCTTCACCAGCACTAGCTAGATATTGCCCATCAGGACAAAATTTCAGTGCCAATATTGACCCCTCATGGGCCTGTATATCTTGTTCTGTAAATAGTGCTGCCAGTTCCTTTAACCTTTTCTTATAAATGCGAACATTGCCTCTTCGACCTCTGGGACTGTAGTGGATAGGGAATCTTGGGCAGAAGAATATTATCTTTACGGCTCATGATCATTAAGCACCTCATAGAACGCAATCTACTCAACCATCTATCCTTACTCTTACTCATTATTCGTGAATTATTTCGATTTAGTTGATGTACCAACGAAGAACATTGGGAAATGTTCTCAAACTCTCGAGACATCAGCAACTGTCCAAATTCACCATCTTGATGTTTACTTGTTTGCACTCCTCCCCAGTATCATCTATGCTACTTCCACATGCACCGCTGGATTCCTGGTTCTGCATACAAACTCTTCACTTGAAACCACCCCACTGTACAAATCAAAAGCATCACTGGACCAACTTGATACAGGAGCAACTTGAAGAAAATTCATCCCTGTGAGTTGAGGTTCTAAGTTCAGCACCATAGTTATTCATAACTATAACAATATCTCCTTTAAAAACATTGTTTTTACCATCATCAGATAAATTGCGTAAATTGTCTCCGTCTGGCTTATAGAGGCTCAATCCCATTGATCTAATGAATTTCCTACGGCGCACTGGAATGCTTTGAGAGCTTCTTATCCATAAATCATATGCACAATTATTAATCCGGAGGCACCTGTTACCTGTAACTTGATTTTGATTCGGCTGCAATGTACTCTGCTGCAACAAAGAATTGAGATTCTTCATCGTTGTCACTAAAGGTAGCCATGATTTCTTGAGTTCAACCCATGAAAAACTAAACCCCGCCTCAAGAAACCAACTTCCTTAGCACAACGAAATGTGGCCAGCGCCTTTCAATGTAAAACCTTTGACAACAATGGAAACACTAGTAAGACTTTGAATAAATAACTAAATAAACCGTACGCACAACATCCAAGGTCTAGCAAAACTACAAACAAGATAAAATACACAATTACTCCAGAAACAGCAAGAACATAAAACAAAACTACTAATAATAACATAAAAAAACAATGGATCCAATCCACACCCATTGAACCTGGTCTCCCATACAGCATAACTCCCCCCACAATATAAAAAACCAACCTTTTCCCCTGTTATATTATAAAATAAAATATGCCTCGGAAGATGAGCCCTACCTTTCCACCAAACAAATTAGCAAAACCCAAGTGAATTAAGCCCTGACAAATCCAAACCCATAATCTAGATAACGACTTCATGCAATTCAGAGATCACATTGAATACATTTGAGCAATGATTAACCAAACAATGTTGACGAATATCAGATATTTGACGTTCCTACACATCAACGAAAAAAGATTTGAAATTTAGAGGGCGTAAAGATTTTCTCGCATGGGTTTCGTCTAATTTAATGATGAGACCGAAGGACAAGAAACCTAAATTCGGTTCTGGTGGCTCTCTCTAAAGTGGCAGCAAAGAAGACTAGTGACCATTAAACATATGGAAAAGAGAAAATTGCAATAATTGCAAAATGCATAGGATAAACGGGGCAAGTGGAGAAAATTAGAAGTGGCAAAAACAAGAATTCCTTTATGACCGTGAATATCAGCTCCAGTGTGTTTGTGTTTTGTAGTATTACTGAACTACTCCGCTTCGAGATTTTTCTACGGTGTTCATTGGATACTATTTATAGAGTCTAAATTATGATGCTGTTATTGAAAGATGATGACTCCATTTCCCTCAATGTGACCAATAAATACTTGTCATATTACAGTTTAAGCTCTATAAATATTGATGTCTAATAAAATTGCTCTGCGTGATGGTGCCCAACTATGAGTGAATTTTTATTTTTTGCACACCTCAGGTTTCATGTCTCTCCCTAAAACATATAATGTATTATTAATAAAATAATTATAGAGACATGTTTATTTATCTATTATGTGATATCTTTTATTGGTGATCATGTATTGGTCATTTATGAGCTTTGAAATCTATTATTTGTATATTCTCAACTAATGTAAAATGACCAATCAAAACATATCATTTATTTATGTCAAATATTTTCGTGGAATTACTCAAAAACATTTTTGTTTCCCTTCTGCTACATTCGTTTGTAACAGGATCTTTGTGCGGCACTTAGTTGGGTAGTTTTGGGACACAATTTATCAAGGGCCCGTCCAAAGTTTCGGGGCCTATGCAAAATTTAAATAGTCCCCCTTCTTAAAAAATTTTAGACTAAACACGATTTTAACGGTTTAAACTTTGAATATTTAAATTTCATATACTAAATAGGTGAGCAAAATAAGAAAACGTTTTAATATATTCAAAGGAATTTTCATCTCAATAGGTTTTAATATTTGCCAGTTTGTAAGATATTCGATTATAATCATTTAAGAATTTAAGAAGCACGAATACACTACTAAAATACTAAGAGGGCCCTATTATTATATAAAGATTTGAACATTTGACCTATAATTAAAGATGGATCTTAAAGTGTATAACTTTATCACTAGACAATTGAACAATTTATGATAAAATTATATACACATTACTTTTATTCTATATTTTAGACATATATTTTAAAAAACTCAACTATAAAATTTTTGGCTCTTTTTAAGTAGGGGCCTTTGCCCTTTGTATGATTAGTATATTGGCCGAATGTATCAGCCCCGTGTTTGTGTCACGGCGGACCCATCTTATAAATCCATCATCGTCATTATTCTATGGTGTAAATTAAAATATTAAAAATTTACAGTAGCTATTGAGGTATTTTAGATTTAGACTCTGCATCTAAAAAAAAAGGCCTCGATTCACCACTTCAACTAATCATTCTCCAAACAGCGCTTGCAATATATGTTTGCATCAAAATTACTTTCTCTATTTTTTTTTCTTACATTTAATTCTCCTGCAAATGTTCTACACGTGGTTTTAAGTTTCTTTTCCTTTCAAACTTAAAAATTCTAGATATGTGTTGGGCATAATATTGCTAAAGAAGACAAAAAAAAAAAAAAAAATCATGAGTCTTTTGTGAGTTATGATGACATTCTGCCCCCCCCCGGCCATGACCTAACATGTCCTGACACCCTACCCCCAGAATTTGTATTTCTCGGGGGCTTTAAGACTCATGGAATGTGTCTAAGGTATGATTGATTCGCCCCGAACTCGCCGCATTGCATTCTTAAATAAAAGTCGAAAGGTTGAGAGATCAACTGCCAATTTGTTTTTCTTTAACCTCTAAAGTACCGTATTCTATCCTTTAAAAAAAGAAAGAAAGAAAGAGAGAATAATGCTACATTCCCACCTTTTTTCACACAATAGCCCAAACTTATGAGGGTACAGTTGTAAATTGAATCAATGTGGGGGAGACTATAATTGTAAATGAGGACTAAGGTATGGTGAAGGGTGTAAAATAAGGTGTGAAAATAGCATACTCAAATAAATTTAAAAGAAAAAAAAAATGACTTGTGGATTATCTCTAAAAATTTAAATTTACAATAAATGGAGTATATTGCTTATGGATTGAGTTGAGGAGATCAAAACCTCTCTATATGAGGGAAATATTAAGAATCCTGATCTATGAAGTATTTGCAATCAATCACAGTGTTATTATGGTGTGCACCCACATCAATTGCAAGAGTTTAGAAATTGATACAATGTGTCCGAAGAGTTTAGAGATTGTAATCAATCAATTGATGGTGTGAGCACACTGCCTTCCCCTTAATTTGTTGTCTTATTGTACTTTCGCTCTTTGCATATGGAATTAAATATTTATTGTGCTAAAAAAAAGATTGATACAATGTGTTGAATCTATTTACCATACCATCATTGTAAAGATGGGTATAGTAATAAATAATAATAACAGATGCAAATGTGAGTTCAAGTTTAGTGGATGAATTTGAGTTCAACTTAAAACATATTAGTATCGCATATCAGTTTGAGTTATATTTTTCTTTTTCCTCTTTTTGAACATTTCAATTTTGATTTGCCAGGTGGCATGGCTTATCAAAATTATTAACCCTCCCTGCATATTTCAACTAGTTGATGTGAAAACCTTTCAGACAAATTGTTGAGTTTACAAGCAAGTATGGGTTCCCTTCGACAATAGATCAAAATAGAGGCAACTGTTCTCGAATCAGTAATGCCACATCTGACTCAATCAAAAAGCATTTAAAGAAACTCCACGTTTCCTATATTTAATTGGAGCACATTAACCTGAACTTCTCATCTACTGTTTATGCTTCCCCAAAAAAAAAAAAAAAACACTCTATATATGTATATATTAAAGGAAATTAGTCTGCAATTTTTTCACCAAAAATTTGTTGATAGAGGTTTTTTTCGAGAGTTTATTTCCTAATTGGGTAACTTGAGTGATATTATGTAATTTTCAATTTTTTAATCTTTTATTATTCTTTTCCGCCTTATCTATTTCTCTAATCTTGCATCTTTTATATATATATATATATATATATATATATTTGGTACTTAAAAAGTCTGTTTTGAATTTAGATCAATTTCGCTTATGTTTTTCAGTAAATGATTAGCCGAGCACTTATGTAGCCGCCTGGCGAATTTTTATTTTATTTCACGAACACAAACCTAAACATCTAAACTCTAATTCACTCAGGAATTTTAATTTGACGTCTATGGTATGTTTCAATCTCACGATTTTTAAGTCTATCAATAATTAAGTTCAAGTGGCACCTGTAAGATTAAGGACGATCTCTAGAGTTGAATAAATCATTAATGACCTCCACATCCCAGCTACGAGCACTCGGTACCATAAGCTGGTTCACTGTTATGTTCTCGCCATCCGGAATCATAGGAGAGGAGACGAGTCCATCTGTATCGTCTAGCAACCACGGATCCTTCCAAACCCTTACACCACACCCAGTGCCAATCCTAAAACGGGTAGGTTTTTTTTGCAGAAGCTGACTAGCCATAATACTTCGCCAGATAAAACTCGGACTGTACCCCACTTTGGCCTGTAGAAAATCAGTATGCGGGAAATACCGAGCTTTGAAAATCTTTGTGACTAAGGCATGAGGCTCAACCAAGAACTTCCACCCTTGTTTTCCCAAGAGGGCCAAATTCATCTCGTGTAATTGTTTAAACCCCAAACCACCACGTTGCTTAAGATAGCAAAGCTTTTCCCACCTCATCCAAGAAATACCTTTGGCTGCCCCTTTATTGTTCCACCACGAAAACGCGTTCATAGCTCGCTCAATCTCCACACAAAGATCATTTGGTAGCAAAAAAAACACTTATGGCATATTTGGGGATAGCCTGAGCGACCGACTTCAACAAAATCTCGTTCCAGGCCCGTGACAAAGATTTTTCCTTCCATCCATTCACTCTTTTCCAAATTTTGTCCTTAATAAATAGGACAATTTCCTGTTTCTTCCTGTCCAATAAGGATGGCAAACCAAGGTAGAATTCATTACCCTCTGCCATCTCCATTCCCAAAAAATTACAAATAAATTGACGTCGATCAGTAGGAACATTCTTGCTAAAAGAAAGGGTGGATTTCTGAAAATTGATAAACTGACCAGATTCCAACTCATAAGCATGCATCAAATCCCTTATCCTCTCAGTTTCCGACATGTTTGCCCTAAAGAAAAAGAGGCTATCACATGCAAAAAATAGATGAGAAATCGATGGAGCGCCTCTAGCCACCTTACACCCATGAATAAGCCCAGTCTCCACCTTCCTGCTTAGAATATTAGACAGCCACTCGGCATAGATGATAAACAGATAGGGTGACAAAGGACAACCCTATCTAAGCCCTCTCTATAGTGTAATAGTTCCCAACTCACTACCATTATGCAAGATAAAATATTTCACAGAGGTAACACACATGAGAATAAGGTCAATCCATCGCCTTGAGAATCCCATTCGATCCACCACCCCTTCCAAGAAGCCCCATTCAAGTCTATCATATGCTAATGTCAGTTTTCAATACAGCATACTCTTCTTGCCTTGAGTTTTGCATTTCAACTAATGCATGGTCTCAGATGCAATAAGAATATTATCAGTAATCAAAATGCCTGGGCACAAAAGCACACTGAGTCTCAGATATAATGAAAGGTAAAATACTTTTCAACCTATTAGCAAGAACCTTCGCAATAACCTTATATCTACTTGGTACAAACCAAGTAGATATTTTATGTCTAATAATCCAGAGAAAAAGGCCAAAAGAATTTTTATAAAAATTGAGAGAATTTCAGGGAGTCACGTTTAGTATAGATCCAAATTTAAGACCTTATATTAATAAGGGACGCTATTTACTACATGAATATCAAAAGTTAAATTAAATTGATATCACACTTAAAAAAAAGTTATCTCAAAATAAAATAATAAATTAAATTTCATTTGAAACCTCTTAGCCAATATCTGATTTTTCTATGAAAAGCTAAGCTAAGCTTTTGTGAGGAAGTCCCAAGTTTTAGGTGGCATGCCAATGTGGAGTAATGGGACCCACACCACCTAAACAATACCATCTAGCTGGACTTTAAAAAAGTTAAATAGACTGAAATAATCCTCATCTCATTCGCACCTTTCAGAAGCCCCCTTCTAAATTGATCCCTCTTTCTTTCACTCTTCTATTCTTCACTACCGAACCACCGATAAACCGTCAGCGAAGCAGCACCGGTGACGGAAACAAGGAAGGCCACCATCGTCCCCCTTTTGAGACTAAACGTCCACTCTTCAAAAATGTCTCCCTCTATTGTTCTTAACAATAGTAGGGGTAAATTTCACAAAAGGTCTCCAACCTTTGTACTTTAAATCGCCTGCGTCCTTAACATTTTTTTTGGCGCGCTGGGTCCTCAATTGTTAATAAATGCGCACAAAAGGTCCATCATAACGAAATCCATCTAAAATTCTGTTAAATGGTTGAGAAAATTAACTTTATACCCTTATCCTTTAAATGTAAAAATTAAAAAAATATAAAAATAAAAAAAGGAAGAAGGGGAGGGAAAAAAACTCCACCATCCTACCCAACTCCTCCAACAAGCAACCATTCTGGCTGTCAGAAATGCCTTCATTCCGACGGCCAGTTAACCACCTGAATGCTACCATTTCCAGAGCTGAAAGGAAGGAGTTTTCCCCTTCTCTCCCTTTTGTCTGCCGAAAACGGTAGAAAAATAGGGGGAGATTCCACCTATTCACTGCCATTTTCGGTAAATGGCAGAAAAGTGGGGAGGAAATCTACTGGAAATGGCAGTGGAGGGGAGAGCCTCCCCCATTTTCTGTTGTTTTAGATGGCTGAAGGGGTGAATCTCTCTCCCCCCCTCCCTTTCGTCTGCCATAAACGGTAGAAAAATTAGGGGAAGACTTCCCCATTCACTGCCATTTCCGGCAACCCTCTTTCAGCTACCGGAAATGGTAAGTTAGCAGCCGGAATGCTGCTCTTTCTGGCAGCCAAAGTGGTTGCCCGTGGGTGGGGTGGTGGAGTTGTTTTTTCCCCCTTTTTCGTTTCCTATTTTTATATGTATTTTTTAATTTTTTAATTTAAATGATAAGGGTATAAAGGTAATTTCCTCAATCATTTAACAAAATTTTTAATGAATTCTGTTATGAGGGACTTTTTGTACGTATTTATGAAAGGTTAAGGATCTGGCGCACTAAAAAAATTAAGGACCCAGGCTATTCAAAGTGCAAAGGTTGGGGACCTTTTGTGAAATTTTCCCTAACAGTAGTCTCCCCCACTTCCTCCCTTGCTGGACTAGCATTGGCCGCCGGTGAACTTCCTCCTTTTTTTTTTTCCCTCCTAAAGTTAATTTTTTGTTCAAAATTTTTTGTCGTATTTACCCAATTTTCGTTTAGTTTTTTGTTTGTAATTTTGTCTTCCCGTCTCTTGGACCATACCAAGCCCAAGCCTAGCGGAAGTAGCGCCGATGTGGCGACATTGGCCACCAGTGGAAGCAGCAGGAGGCTAGACTGAAACTGTCAGCTAGCAGAACCCGAAGGCCTCCCCCTTTTTCAAGTAATTTTCTCGAGGGTATGGTGACTGTTGTCTAAAATAAGTGTGCACAATTGGCTATATATTTGGCTTGGAAGTGTTGGGACAATCAAACTATTCTGCATTATTGTTCGTTATTTATAGTGGGAAGAGAAACTGTTAACGCTTTGTTCAATCATGGTTGTTTAAGGTTATCTTTGTATTTTATTTCTCAAATGCTATTTGATAGAAATGTGCAAGAATTTGTTAAAATGTTGAGGGGAAGTTGTCGATGACACGCTGAAAGTCATGACAAGAAATTATTAGAAATTCAAACTAAAATATTGGTAGGTAATTGGTGAAAAAGTAAGCCTTTAGGATTTGGAGTTGTTCTTCAAACGCATCTAACCAGAGACATAATTTTTTTGTTTTGAAAAGAAAAGACTAACTTCCATTAGTACTCAAAGCTTGAGATACATCATGAATAAGGGTTGGAATAAGCCAATTTGGAGCCACTTGGAAGTTACAAGAGTTGGAAAATAGAATCGCCTTGCTAGCTAGGACGTGCGCAGCCATATTAGCTTGCTGTCTTATGTGTCTAACTTCAAACGGGCTCTTGTGGATCAATAGAGACATAATTTTGTTAATGCTTGGCGAAAAAGATACATTGACTTCATCCTTACTGGTATTTTTTGTTAACCAGAGATATGCTCAAAGACCACACAAAGTTGGCTTGCTGGTATTTTTTGACTAACTCGTTACATTGACATCATCACGTATCAACCCCTTCTGAAAGGAAAGTAGGTTTTCCGTCTATATTATCCTTGATTTGATGTTTCAAGATGCCACACACAAGACAGCAAAGTCAAAACCAACCAGAGGACTAGTACGGTTGAAGAATGAAGAAGAAGAGTAAATTGGATGACAGCTCATGTTGTTGATGCTGGTGCATCCCTGTTGATTATGTGAAGGTCAAGCTTAGGGTTTAGGCCTAAAATTGGACCACCCCTAATTCCAACTCCAATTCCAATTATGCATCCATGTTACGTTGGGACTTTCTTTAAAGTGGTCCTCCTCTCCTACACATACACTCGTCTTAACATGTACACCAAACTCTATAAATGAATCAATGAATAATAACAAATTATGTACATAAATAGATGCTTACACAATCCACCACCATTGAATTGTAATCTGATTTTTATTTTTAAGTAATGTGTAGAACAACATGATGTTAAATGTGTAAAATTTTTATTCTAAGTATAGGTACTCTTTGTCCCAAATATGTAGTTTACTTTGCTTTTATTATTATTAATTTTTTTTTGAATATTACAAGGCGGACAGTAGATGCGGAGATTTGAGCTCTTGATCAAGAGTATGCGAAATTAACTAGGATGCTACTAGACTACACGAGTCTTGGCATAGTTTACTTTGTTTTTTCATAAGGATTATTATTAAAAAAAGTTATTAGAAAAATAAATTCTACAAATAATTTTTCCAACATACCCTTATTATTTAATAGTTTTTTTAATTAGTAAATATATTAAATAAGGTTATTTTCGTAAAAAGACAAAAGATAACTTCTCAAAATTAGAAATATAATGGCTATATATTTGAGACAAGTAAAAAAAACATGTTTATATATATTTATATATATTTAAGAGGGGGGAGTAATAATAGTAAAATGCTAAAGCAAAAGTTGGATAATAATAATAATAAATAAATAAAAGAGGAAATTACCTCTCACACCATTTTTCGGGTCATGTTTCACATTTACATATATGTTCGTTCTTTTTGTAATTTTACACGTTTTATTATTAGATTTACACTCCATGTGTTCAAGGGTTAAATATTTATTATTAGATTTATTATTTATTTTATAATATCTTAATGTAATCTTTAATTTATATTTTACATAATATGAGTAGATATCGGTCTGATTCTCATATATTTTTAGTGTTTGAATTTTAAATTTACTTGTTATCCTTTTTTAATGGAAAATTTTCTTTTTCTTATTTCTCTATTATTGTAATATATTTCTCCAATATATATCATAAATATCTAGAAGGTATTTAAGTAGTTTATTTATCTTTTTAATTAATAATATGTTATTAATTAATTAAAAAATGTTAATATGGTTTTGATACAAAGGTATGATATTGCCCCACTTGAAAACGTTAATAGTGATTGGTTTTATTTTTACACCCATGTTGTAGAAAAGTATATTCATATTGATATTTAATTTTAAATATAAAAGATATCTAAATGTAATCTTATTTTGTATAGCAAATCAGGATATCATCAAGGATCCATTTTATTAGTAAGTTTTTTTTTTTAATTTTAAATATGACTTCTATCTTCCATGAATCTCTCAAAAATTTTGTTATCCATTAGTATTAGTATTTATTTTAATTGAAAATTAAAATTAAAAAATAAAAAAACTCAAAAGTATAATTTCTTTCACATTCATCTATTCTCGTCTGTTTATAGGACTACCAAAAGTGAAGCCGCATCTTGTTGATGTCAAACTTCTAAAATCACCACCCCGCAACCACCAATTAGAGTACTCATCATTTGATATTACACTTCTCTACATCTTGTTAAGCGAAGCGAAAGGGGTCTTCATATAATTCTTACTCAATTCCCCAATAATCCCTCATACTCGTTTTCAATTTGTCTAATAGGTTTACAATACTAAATATTTTGATACATTGTTTTGATATCAATGACTACTACTAGTACACATGCATTTATTTTCCAAATAAATCATGATAAGTTGTAAGTAATATTTTGATACGTAATACCCTATACGTAATATATATAAAATTATATGACATGTGACTACGATACTGAATATTTTGATACGTTGATCTAGTATAAGTGATTGCTACCAATTTATTTATTTACATGTGTCACTTTTCCCCAATAAATCACAATATGAAGTTCATATTAAATTAATAGTCAAATGATACTTCAATTTGATAAAAGAAGGCATCTCAAAGCAACACCTGTTATTTTCTTTCTTTAATCAAGATATTTCTTACTATGCACTCTCTCTTTAATCAAGAATCAATAAATGTAAACCAACCCAAAGCAACAAGTCAAACCATGAGAAAGATAAAAACAAAAAGATAACTCAGAAGTAACTGTAATTTGCATGTAACAATATGTATCATTTGGAAAAACAAAAGTATTTGTTCCATTTCCACCTACTCATGATTTCAAGATATGCTTATCAGTCTTTATATCTTAGTCAGTGGTGAGGTAATTGTATAAATAAGCATGATCTGTGGAACCATATAATCCATAAAAAATTCAAACAATTAGAAACAATAAGTATACAATAGAACCCATATTAATCATATTGAATCTGCCAACTATTCCGTCCAAATGAATCAATGAAGCATTCCCAATCAGCTAATCTGGTACACCATTCAATTCTTGGATGTGCTACATGTGGGGCAACGCATCCATCATCTGAATGCCCATTATTATCTGTTGAGCCATCATTCACAGAACAGGTAGCATATGCTCAGAACTTCAACTGCCAACAAAACAACCCATATCCTCAGACATACAACGCAGGGTGGAGACGACATCCTAACTTCTCTTATGGTAATAATAATGTTCAAAATCCATAGCACCATCAAAAATCATATGAGAAGAAGGCAAGATAGGAGGACGCATTTGCTAAGCTGCAAGAGCAACAAGAACAAACTGCAAGATCAATGAAAAATATGGAGAATCAGATTGGGCAACTTGCAAAGTTATTGACAGATAGACAGCAAGGGACTTGGCCTGGCAATGCAGAGGTGAATCCTAAGGAGCAAGTGAATGCTATTACTACAAGAGTGGAGTGCAATTGTCTGAAATTCACGTTAAGAGGCCAGAAAGAGAAGAAAAATTTGAGGAGACTCAAAGAGAAAAAGAGGACCAATCTGATGAACATGCAGTTGAGGCAGAACAAGTAAATGAGTCCCAACCGCTTGTGAAGCCTTATGTTCTTCCTATCCCTTTCCCTCAGAGGTTGCGCAAGCATAAGCTGGACAAGTAGTTTGAAAAATTTTAGAGGTGTTCAAGAAGCTTCACATTAATATACCATTCGTGGATGCCTTAGCTCAAATGTCCAGCTATGCTAAATTCATAAAAGAAATCCTATCAAATAAAAGGAAGTTGGAAGAGCATGAGACAGTGATGTTAACCGAAGAGAGTAGTGCCATAGTGCAAAATAAATTACCACCAAAGCTAAAGCATGCAGGGAGTTTTTCTATTCCTTATACAATTGGTAGTTTATTTATTGACAGATACTTACGTGATTTAGGCGCTAGTATTAATCACATGCCTTATTCTCTTTTCAGAAAGCTGGGTTTAGGAGAGGTGAAGCCTACAACAATTACTTTACCACTTGTTGATCGCTCCATTAAACATCCAAGGAGAGTTGTGGAGGATCTTCTGGTTAAAGTGGATAAATTTATCTTCCCTGTAGATTTTGTTATCTTAGATATGGGTGAAGACAGGGATATTCCACTGTTATTGAGTCGACCTTTCTTGGCTACGGGACGGGCATTAATTGATGTTCAAAAAGGTAGCTCGTGTTAAGGCTAAATGAGGAACAGATTACTTTTGATGTTTTTAAAGCCATGAAATTCCCAACTTCTTTTGATACTTACTTTCAAGTGGATGTCATTGATAGGGCAGCCATGAACACATTTAGATTAGAGAACCCTTCAGACCCTTAGGAGGCATACCTTATACACTCACAAGGTGTGGATTCAGACTCAACTGCTATTGAAGAATGTGTGAGATATTTGCAGGGAGCTAAACCAAGTAAAAAGGAGAGCAGTACATGGACTTGGGCAAAATTCCAACTCGAGCTGTACTATCTATTCAATAAGCTCCAAAACTCGAGTTGAAACAATTTCCCACACACCTTCCGTATACCTATCTAGGTGAGTCCTCTACTCTTCCAGTTATTATTTCAAATTCGCTTAATGAGGAGAAGGAAGAGAAATGGCTCAGGGTGCTCAGAGATCATAAGTCAGCTATTGGATGGACTATAGCAGATATCAAGGGGATAAGTCCATTCATTTGTATGCATAAAATTTTAATAGAGGACAGCTACAAACCGGTGATGCAACATCAGCGCAGATTGAATCCTCATCTTTAAGAAGTTGTCAGAACAGAGGTGTTGAAACTCTTGGATGCAGGTATTATCTACCCTATCTCAAACAGCTCATGGGTGAGCCTGGTACATGTGGTGCCCAAAAAAGGAAGGATAACAGTGGAGAGGAATGAAAACAATGAGTTGGTGCCAATCAAACTTGCAACAGGACATTGGGTTTGCATTGATTACCGGAAGTTGAATGATGCCACTCGAAAGGACCACTTTGCATTGCCATTTATTGAACAGATGGTGGAGCGATTGGCTGGACATACACATTAGTACTTTCTTAATGGTTTTTCTGGTTATAACCAGATTGCAACTGCACTAGAGGACCAAGAAAAAACGATCTTCACTTGTCCATATGGGACGTTTGCTTATAGAAGGATGCCGTTTGGTTTGTGTAATGCTCCTGTCACATTTCAGAGATGCATGATGTCTATATTTTCAGATATGGTGGAACGATTTATTGAGGTCTTCATGGATGACTTTTCAGTTTTTGGGTCTTCTTATGATGAGTGCCTTAAAAATTTGACCCTTGTTTTGCAGCACTATAAGGAAACTAGCTTGGTGCTCAATTGGAAAAAGTGCCATTTTATGGTACAAGAAGAATTGTGTTAGGGCACCAGATTTCTAATAGAGAAATAGATGTAGACAAGGCAAAAATTTAAGTTATTGAAAAACTTCCACTACCAACTTCTGTCAAAGGTGTTAGAAGCTTTTTGGGGCATGTAGGGTTCTATAGGAGATTTATAAAAGATTTCTCAAAAGTCATAAAACCTTTGTACAATCTGTTGGAAAAGGATGTTAAGTTTGAGTTTACAGATGAGTGTCTTAATGCTTTCAATACCTTGAAAGAGAAACTAACATCAGCTCCAGTAATTATAGCACCTGATTGGGAACTGCCTTTTGAACTCATTTGTGATGCAAGTGATTTTGCCATTGGAGCAGTTCTTGGTCAGCGAAGAGATAAGATACTTCGGGCTATCTACTATGCTAGCAGGACTCTTAACGATACTCAACAAAATTATGCAATCACGAAGAAAGAGTTATTAGCAGTGGTTCTTGCTTTTGAAAAGTTTCTATCATACCTCATTGGCTTTAAAGTTATTGTGCATACAGATCATGCTGTGTTGACGTAATTGTTTGCTAAAAATGATGCAAAACCAAGGATGCTTCGTTGGGTTTTATTACTGCAAGAGTTTGACTTGGAAATCTGGGATAAGAAAAGGTCAGAGAATGTGGTAGCATACCATTTATCCAGAATCGAAAAGCCAGGAGTTGGTCAAGAGGAGATTAATAACAGGTTCCCAGAAGAGCAAGTTTTTGGTATTCAGAGTGCCGCTTGTGAAAAAGATAGATCTATGGTATGCAGATTGTATGAATTTTCTTGCCATGGACATTTTGCCTCCAGGTTATGACTATCAGCGGCGGAAGAAATTCTTTGCAGATGTCAAACATTATTTTTGAGAAGATCCTATTCTTTATAGGATTTATACTGATCAAGTCATCACAGAAGAAGAGATGGATCCTATCCTAGGAAAATGTCATGCTTCACTGTATAGAGGCCACTATGGAGCAGGAAAAACAGCAACAAAGGTATTGCAAGCTGGCTTGTTTTGGCCCACCTTATTTAAAGATGCTTTTACCTTTGTGAAGAAATGTGATTGATGCCAAAGGATGGTTAATATATCTAAGAAGCAGGAGATGCCTCTCCATGGGATTTTAGAGGTGGAATTATTTGATATTTGGGGGGATAGATTTCATGGGCCCTTTTCCACCTTTGTGCAAAAATCTGTATATTCTAATATAAGTGGACTATGTTTCTAAATGGTGGAAGCAATTGCCTCACTGACTAATGATGGTGGAGTGGTTACAAATTTATGAAGAAGAATATTTTTACTCGGTTTGGAACTCCACGGGCCATTATAAGTGATGGGGGGGAAAGCATTTTTGCAATAAATGGTTTGAAGGTATGTTGGCAAAATATGGAGTTAAACACAAAGTGGCTACCCCATATGATCTCCAAACAAGTGGACAAGTTGAAATCTGCAATAGGGAGTTGAAGAAGATTCTTGAATTAATGGTGAGCGCATCAAGGAAAGATTGGTCTATAAAACTTGATGATGCGTTATGGGCATACCGCACGGCATTTAAAACACCTATTGGGATGTCACCGTTTCGTCTTATTTATGGGAAAGCATGCTACTTATGAGTGGAATTGGAGTACCGAGCTTATTGGGCAATGAAAAAGCTGAATTTTGACTTGAAAGAGGTCGGTGAAAAGAGATTGCTTCAATTAAATGAATTGGATGAGTTTCACTTGGAAGCTCATGAAAACGCAAAACTCTATAAGGAACGAACCAAATTTTAGCAAAACAAGTCTACTAACTGAAAGAAGTTTGTAGAAGGACAGAAGGTTTTATTGTTCAACTCTCAGCTCAAGCTTTTTCCTGGCAAATTGTGTTCTAGATGGTTAGGTCCGTTTACGGTGGTAAAGTGTTTCCACATGGAGCGGTTGAAGTGGCTCATGAGAAAAAAGGAAGTTTCAAGGTGAATGGGCAAAGGTTAAAGCCATATTTGGGGGATGATTTTTCAAAAGAGAAATCCTTAGCCCAATTGGCCAATCTAGAATGAAGATTGCATAAAAGTTAAGCTTATGACTATAAAATATAAGCACTGATTGGAAGGCAACCCAATTTTCTAACTATTTTCTTTAATTTAGTTATTTTTGTTACATTTAGAATTTATGTTCACATTATTTTTCTTTGTTTTTATTTGCATTTTTAGGAAAGTGGCATATCATAATTGGTATTTCTTGTGCTTGAATTGTTTTAAAAAAAAAAGAAGAAGCGTTGACCGCGGTATGCAAACCACGGCCTAGCCGGGGCCTCCCCATCTTTACTGCTGCCTACAGCAGGCCGCGGCTTGCTGGGGTCGGTTATATCAACCGAACCCCTTCACTCTTTGAACCCTTTAAAATGCCTTGTTTGTCCAATTCTCTCCACCTTCAAGCCCTCAATTCCATCAAGAATCTTCTCTTTCAATTGTTTTCTTTAAGTTTACATCAAGAGCAAGGTGCAATTTTCTTGATTTCCTTACTTTTGATTGCAAGGTATGTGGCTACTTAGCGCTCTATTGACCATTGATTTGTGCAATGCTTTGATTTGTCCATTGTTATGTGATGTGTAGTGTGTGGAAGAATGTTATTCTTTGTGGGTTATATGTGTTATTCTTGGATGAAAATTTTATAGGGCTAGATTGAAACACAAAGACATTGTTCACGCGAATTTTTGCCCCCCCAAGTGTTTGATAAATCGCCCCAACCAACGTGCTCTTTGAATTAACTTTCATGGCTTTTGGTTTTAACATGCTAAGTTTGGAGGGAATTGTTTTATATGCTCAGAATAACAAAACATGTGAATGTGGGCCCATTATGTTAACATTGTGAATGGCTAGGAGATATTACATTTTTGAAAAATTGTTATCTATGTAAGGTGTTTGTGGTGTTTTATTGGGTATTCTTTGATTCTTAGTGTCTCATATTGCACCTTTGGATTATAGGTTGTGACAATGCCACTAATAACAAGAACTAACAAAGGAAAGGCAGTGGTCGAGAGTTCTAGTGCTTCTAAAAGGCCAAATATGGCTTTAACCTTCCCAAATGTGTATAGGGTCAAAACAAGTAATATAGTAGATGGATCAAGTGTCATACCCATGGGGATCGGTAATTAACATTCACTCTAACCAAACACTTTTGACAAATAATAAAACTTGCAAACACACACAATTCAATCTTGAGTTTTAAACCAAAGAAAATAATAAAACTGAGCAAAATAATTAAAAGCAATAATTTAAATGGATTAAATGCATTCAGATGGTTATAGCACTAGGGTCCTTGAATCCACCACCATTCCCACAATCAATCCTAAACATTCGCCCTCACACGTTTTCTAGTCTAGAGTTGAAAATCAATGATCCTAGTTTATTCGAAAGCCTCTCTCGATGGTTATCCAAATCTATACCTATATGCGAGACCAATTATCTCTAATTACCCTTCGAACATAAGGCATGCATTCATTCTCGTTGATTATTATATAACGATTTCATAGAGTATAATAGTATCTCTAGCTATTATTGGACTCTATGTTGTTCACTACCATGTGCAAAATTCATGAAGAATCTCTAGAAAACAACATGAATCACAAATACGAATTAATGGTGATCAAGTATTAAAACGGGCATATAAGTGAATAATAAACAATCAACCCAACAAACTAGAACAAAAGTAAGAACGAAAATTATAAATTAATCATGAAATTCGGGGTTTCATCATGAACCCTAGTTCAGGAGTTTAGCCTAGCATGATATTACTAGACAAAATCAAAAGATAATATGAATTCTTGGGAAAAGAAGTAGAAAGATAAAACCCTAGCAATTGTATCTAACTTGTATCTCCAATTCTTCCTTGTGTTCCTCCTCTTTCTCCTGTCTTCTCCCCCTCTTGTGTTTTTTCTCACATCCTTTTATAGTTGGAGATGTCGTAGCACCCACGATTGTGTCAAAAAGGGGATAAAAAACGCGTAACTTCTTTTCCGCTTTGGGCCACGGGTGGCCGCCGGTTTTTCTAGCCGCTGCACACCCGCAGCCAGCAGAAATTTAGGTCGTCCCACGGCCGCGGGATTGCATACTGCGGCCTACTTTCAGACGTGTGCTCTTCCGATTTCAATCCCTGTTTTGTCTTTTTCTTTCAGCAATAGTCCTTTTCAGCATCTTTCTTCAATTAAACAAGTCTAAAAACTTTTTGAACTCTTCATAACGGTCCCCACTTTCTTCAAACACAACCTAAATGGTCTCTTTCACGTTCTCCCACAGTGAAATCTAGTCCTCAAGCTTCTTGACATCGATCTTTTTACCCTCAACTCTCGAGCACTCGCACCTTGATGTCGTATCTTGAATGTAAAGCTTCAATTTGATTCAGAAATAGTTCTTTTCACTTGGTATCACCCAAATTTGAGCTTTTTCCTATATGAACTATATCCACACACATTAGGTAGCAATCTGCTTAATTTCATATAAAATTGAGTAAGTCAAGAGAAGTATTTTTCATATAAAATACACTGATCAGCTGTCTACGCAATCATCTTCTAACCACATCGCTTACCTTCCTCACAACTCATTAGCTATTGTTACTGACTAGTTTCTACCCCTTTGTTGATCATTTTTCCTTCATGCTTGCTGGTCATTTTCTCTCCCCTATTAGCTAATCGTTTTTCACTTAACTACTAATCCTTTTGATTGTTTATTCTGCTAATAACTAGGTTCCTACGTCACTTATTGATATCAAATCCAATTCATAGTTGGTCCTTCTCACTTCTTCCAATTCAAGACTTCTGGACTCATTGACTACATTCTAATCTTTTCACCAATTAACCATTCTTCATGTACTCTTCAATCGTGCCATAGATGTTTTCTTCTGCTAGTTTTATTTCTCACACTAACATCAACTAAACATTAATAGCTAAAACCCCAATTTCACCGGCCAAAGATTCTTTCATTAATTAGCTTCATCAAACCATCTCTACTTATCGAAACAAATCGAGGCCTCTTCACATAATTCATGTACCTTCTTTCTCTCAAGTGGAATTTCCAAAAACTAACAGATGGGATGAGCTAAAGCTAATTCTTAGATGCATTGTTCCCTTATCTTGGATAATTGAATCTGTTTTCCCAAATATAAACATCATCCCCTTCACTAAGCAAACAAAATAGATTTATCCACAAATCAGACTTACATTTTTCATTAGCGAAGACCATCTTCCCTACTTGTCGCTTTTTCATGCACCGAATCCTCCTTTGATTCTTCGCTCTACCTCTTGGATCCAATCGAATCGAACTCACTGAGTGAACTCATTCTTCCACGAAATTCCAACTACATGCCTTGTAAGAACCAAGACTTTTATCACCATCCCTCGGACTTCTCCATGTACAATCGATCTGGAATTTATGATCTCATCTCTGCATTTTTCCAATCTTTCTATATGCAAAGCTGGAGAGACTAAAGGCCAACCTGCATCCATCTTGTAATTCTTATTCTTCCCAGATTCATTTCCTAAAATCAGAAAACAGAATGATTTTACACCGAAGAATTAAAGGAACTTTGAGAATAATCAATAATTTCGAATATAATTAATAAAACCACAACACAAGGCCACAATTTAGCATCCAACTAAGTGACAAGTGGATTTGAGCATAAAGGTCCTAAAAGCTCTCTTGTTGATGAACAATTTTTAGTTGTGAATCGACAAAATGAGTCAAAACCCGAAAACCGCCCACAACTTTGAATGCATTAATATGACTTGAAACAACATAAAATAACGATTGCATTCACTGATTTTAGATCGGATTACTCATGAAGCAAACAGCCTCGATCTGTAATCCTCAACCAATTATTGAGGAATTTTAATCATAAGGAATTAACGAAACTAAACAAAGGGAATGAGGGATCAAGATATTTACGGCTTCCATTGTGTAAATATTAGTGGAACTAATATGAAGTATTCATTAAACTCATTGATTTTTAATAAAACATGTATAGTAACATAAGAAATTAGATACTTATCTGTGAGGAAAATGATACTTCTCCCTCCAGTCTACATCATTCTCTTCATATAACACTTGATGATGGTTCGTCCGAGATTCTCGATCACTGGTTCTCTTGCTTCCTTAGTTTTGAAGGCGTATGTGTCACTCCAACCAAGTTGGGTGGAGGGAAACAGCAACAATGTAGAATCTCCCAAATCCTTCGACATTTCCCTCCAATTTAATAACATTTCCAGCGTGATCGAAGCTCAAGTCCACCATGTCCTCTGTCGCTTCCTAGATTTTTCTCATGACTTTTTCCATAGAGAATCTGATGCTAATTTCGATTTTGATGATGTAGTTTTGATGGAAACTTGGAAGAAATTCGTGAGAACTAGCCTCATTTTCTACAAATGGCGCCAATGATCCGATCTTGATGATCGAATCAAGAGTGGTTCAAATGAGTTTTGAACCAACTCATCCGAATTTGCTACACTGGGGTGTTTTAAGTGTTAGCCAGATTTTGGGTGAAGTGAAAAAAAGAGTAAGTTAATTTTTGAGTGAAGGTGGGGTATTTATAGGGGTGGGTGTGGGTTTCTAGCCTTAATCGTTAATTTTGTGCTTTCCTCTTAAACGTTCTTATTCTTCTATGTCGTAACTTGTTGTATCTTTTGATATATTATCCTTTTCTCGCGATTCCTTGCCTTTTCATCCCTATTTATATAAATATCTCCTTTTATTGATTTTATAATGCCTTTCAACGTAATAATTATATAATTACTAACAATGACGAATAGTCAATCTATGATTAGTTGAATTGCACAAAAAAAAATCCAATATTCATTCACAAAAAACTCAAAATTCAAAACATAATCAGAACTCCAAATTGTAAACCATAAATAGATTTGATTGAATTAAGAAATATACAAATTTCAAAATTAAATCAATGAACTGAGGCCAAATTCATATCAGATCTAAATCGCGACCTAAAGGTTAATTTATCGAAACTAGAAATGCCAGAAATCAATTTGAATGCAGGCAATCGGGCTGCAATCCCCATTTTGGGATTCGGAACAACATCCAGTCCTCCGGTGGATTCAGAAACCACAACAAATGCCGTCCTTCAAGCGATTGAACTCAGTTATAGGCATCCCAACACTATTGCTATCTACGGTACCGAACAGAGTTTGGAGGGCAATTCATACACCTACTCATTCATAGGCAAAATCACGATGCAGTGGTGATGGCGGCGTGCGTGCTGAGGTCGCGGTGGTGGTGGTGGCAAAGAAAGACCAAAAAGAGGGAGAGTGCGATCATGAGGGGGAGAGAGAGAGCAGGCCAGCGCACGGAGAGATACAGAAGGCCGAGGAAGAGGCGGATGATGCCGATGATGTCATAGAAGGCCGGCGCACGGTGGTGGTGGAGCCACAAGGTCGGGAACACACTGAAGAGAGAGAGAGAGAGAGAGAGAGAGAGAGCTTTGCTAGGGGTGGGGAATAAGCTGGGGTGGGCAAGGGGGTAGAGCCCAGATTTTTCAAAAATTGCTCTTGTAATCTTGATTTTTTAGATAAAGATTGATAAACACCTTATTCCCTTTTTCCCCAATATAACTGCAAGCAAACTCTTGTATTTTCTGGGCCGAGTAATAATCCATTCTAATTCAGAAGAAGAAGTGCTTAAATATTTCAAGCCTACTACCATCAGCAAATTATGTTCAGTTGACCGTACGTAGGTAGTCTACGGGATGCCTCAAAATCAACCCATATTGACTGTAGAGTCAAGATAAGATGCTCTCCTCCTCCAGCTTATTGAGACTCGACCTGAAAGGTTTGCAATGACTACTTCACTGTTTCGACCCACAGCTTCTTACATCCCACCCAAGCAGCCATTACCCAATCTCCATGAATCCCATCTCAGTGGCCGACTTTCCTATCAGAACCCAATACCATCACAACTCCATATTAACCAATTCTCTCTCTCTTGTCTTAATTCAACACCCTATGCTTCCGTACTCGACTTCTGCACTTGCCCCAGGCTTGGGAAACAATTACACGCGCACCTTCTAAAGAACGGTTTTCATAGCCGGGAGTTTATTGCTACCAAATTACTTCAAATGTATGGAACTTGTTGCTGCTTCCGCGATGCGGTTTGCGTGTTCGAGGGAATGCCCGAGAGGAACTTATATAGTTACACCGCCATTCTCAATGTCTTGATAGATAATGGACTTTTCAAGCTAGCTTTATCGTATCTACACCAGCTGCTGCTTGAGGATGATATTGTCTTGGAGTTCTTCGTTTTCCCCGTGGCATTGAAGATTTGTGGGGGTAATGCTGGGGCTCACCTGGGGAGGCAGTTACATGGCATGCTGACCAAGAATGGACTTCTGTCGCATATGTATGTGGCAAATGCTTTGATTCATATGTACGGGAAATGTGGATGTTTAAATGATGCCAACAAGCTTCTGACTAGCATGTCACAGAGGGATTGTGCTTCTTGGAATTCCATTCTCACAGCTTGCATTGCAAATGGAATGTTATGTGAAGCAGTGGCGTTTTTGGACAAAATGTCAATAGACAGCAACTTGACTCCAAATTCTGTTTCTTGAAGTGCTTTAATTGGTGGATTCACGCAGCACGGATACGATGCGGAAGCCATTGATTTGTTGTACAGAATGAAAGCCTCCGGATTTGAACCCAACGCGCGAACGTTAGCAAGCATCCTTCCTGCTTGTTCTAGATTGAAAAGGCTGAGATTAGGGAAAGAAATTTATGGAAACATTACAAGACATGGATTCATGTCCAGCCCGTATGTTGTCAATGGATTGGTGGATCTGTACAGGAGGTGTGGGGATATGGAAAGCGCTAGCAAGATATTTTCGAAATTTTCAGTGAGAGATGAAGTTTCCTTTAATACAATGATAGCAGGGTATTGTGACAACGGGGACATTCTTAAGGCGAAAGAGCTTTTCAATGAGATGGAAGAGGAGGGGAAAAGGAGAGATTTGATTTCTTGGAACTCTATGATTTCTGGATTCGTTGATAATTTCATGTTCGATGAGGCTCTAAGATTGTTTACTGACTTAATAACTGAAGGAGTAATAGGACCCGATTCATTTACCTTAGGGAGTGCACTAGGTGCTTGTGCGAACATGGATTCTCTAAGATTGGGGAAAGGGATGCATGCATATTGTTTTGTCAACGGCCTGCAGTCAAATATTTTTGTGGGTGGGGCTTTGGTGGAAATGTATTGTAGATGTCAAGAGCCAGAAACCGCTCAGAAAGCCTTAGAGGAGGTGCCTGAAAGGGATATGGCAATTTGGAACTCTCTGCTTTCTGGTTATGCTAGATGTAACCGAATTGAAAGAATCCCCAATATTCTTCAGAGAATGGAAGACGAAGGATTTGAACCGGATGCATATACATGGAATGGAATAATTGTTGGCTACGTAGAAAACGACCACCATGAGTTAGCTCTAGAGTTGTTTTCACAGATGCAGGCATCAAACTTGAGGCCTGACATTTACTAAGATGGAATAGTTTTAGCTGCCTGCTCAAGGTTGGCTACGATTGAACGGGGTAAGCAAGTTCATGCTTATGCAGTCCGATGTGGATATGAATCAGATCCATACGTAGGAGCTGCTCTTATAGATATGTTTGCAAAGTGTGGAAGCATAAAGCATGCCAGTCTTGTTCATAATAGGATAAGAGATCATAATTTGGTAACTCAGAATGCAATGCTTACCGCATACGCTGTACACGGGCAGGGAGAGGATGGAATTTCTTTCTTCCGCAAGATGCTGATTGATGGTTTTACACCAGACAGCGTGACATTCCTCTCTGTTCTTTCTGCCTGTGCCCATGCAGGAGCAGTTGAAACTGGGAAAGAATTCTTTGGTCTGATGGAGAATTATGCTGTAAAACCTACATTAAAGCACTACACGAGCATGGTTGACCTTCTACGTCGTGCAGGCAAGATGAATGAAGCATACGAGATGATTGAAAAATTGCCCGGAGTTCCTGATTCAGTAATCTGGGGTGCTTTACTTGGTGGTTGCATTATATACGGGGATGCGAATTTAGGAGAAATTGCAGCACATAAGCTCATAGACATGGAACCAGATAACTCCGCCAACCATGTGATGCTGGCTAACTTATATGCTTCCACAGGGAGGTGGCATGATCTCGCAAAACTAAGACATCAAATGAAGGACAAGCAATTATATAAAAATCCAGGGTGCAGTTGGATTGAAAATAAAGATGAAATACACAGCTTTATTGCATGTGACAGATCTCATACGAAAGCAAAGCAGATATATGACATTTTGGATAATTTAACAACACAAATGAGATTGGAAAATATTGAACATGAAATTGAATTCTCTGTATAAGTTGTATACAAAACAATATCGTGCATTTACTAACTTTATGCTGCACAGAGTAATCACTTACAAGAATTGTGGTGGTGGTGAAGCACCATTTTTCACCTGTATTCAGTAAAGATCGACTGACTCAAGAACCCTGCTCTGGATCCAAAGTCGACCCAAATTGACTTGCTGCCCATATCAAGGAGGCAGATTTTTCCCCCAATAAGTGCCTAAGATCCTTGTGTATTGTTGCCATTGGAGGCATTTCCCTTCCATTTATATATCCAATAAGAAGCAACAAAAACTCACCACATTTTAACCTGATTGAATGACCATACAATCAGCTATAGGTGGTTTTGCAAATATTGATAGAGATATGTATGCAAAAATAAACTTGTTCTTTGTAGGAATTTTAGAAACAAAGCAGTCTCTAGATTGGAAATTAAATTAAATAATTTTGAGGATGAAAGATGAGAAAAAAGCTCCATTGATTAAATGACAGGATTGCCAAAACTATTACCTTAGACTTTCTTCTGCTTGTTTGTCTCTTAAAAGATGAGCAACTTCCTCAATGCCATTGCATGCCTCAAAATCCTGGCACATGTCAAGCCATCAAACATCAACAATCAATTATATGAAGGGCAGCTTCATTATAGTGATTCAGAATGTTTGGAGAAAAGAATGATTTGACCCAATCCATGATCTGATGACATTTTAGATTTTCATTTTTCATAATTGGCAAACCCTAGATACAAGAAATAATCTAAACTGATGTTTTCTCATGCCACAATCAGTGCACAGAGAAATAATTCCGTCAATTTCCAGAATTTTCTTTCTTGTTTGAAAAGGATCCACAGTCTTAAACATTTACCAATCTAGGA
>CAVNYN010209992.1:0-11037 GCA_963692815.1 Nyctanthes arbor-tristis
CTAGTGAAGATTGATCGAGTAGCTCACTATCGAGAAGTTATCTTTGGAGAGTACATGGATAACTTCTTTGGGAATGCTCATGAGGGAAAAAATTCACTCGATTTTGCTCAAAACAAATCGGCTTAAAACGAAATTTCCCGTCAAGTTATTTGAAAATAAACATGCATGGATCATGTAAAAATTCAAAAACCCTTTTATTTCAAAAGTTTATTGTGTGTGATATATGAAGCATTCTGTTTCCTACATGTACTATGAAGTATGATATCAAAGAGAATAATAATTAAAGTCCTTTTTTTAATTATTTGATTTTAAGCAATTCGGGTTCTATTCTTCTTCTTCTTCTTTTTTTTTTTTTCAACAAATTTAAAAATTACTTGATGATTGATTCAAGAATTTGGGGAAAAAAATTCTACAGTTAACTAAAAATTTTCAGTCAATTATTAAGTTCCATCAAGTTGGACCAATCAACTCATGTGAACATATTAATATGAATTATTTTATCTTACCTCCTATATTAACTACCATTTGCAAATGAATTATTATTACCAGTTGTCACATAGAGACAACAGCTGATCCCGAATATATATAAAGATCGTCTAACTTTTCAATATATGGAGTACTTTGTAAGAAGTCAACTAAAGAAATAAAGCAAAATTTTTTCTTTGATTTCTTATTAAATTTATTAAGTTATATATGTTTTTCATTAACATTTAAAAGTGTAAATTAACGATTTGCCAAAAAAAAAAAAAAAAAAAAATTGTAAACTAACGTGTATCGCACCGTCGCACGTTTAGCATAAGTGGTAAACAGAAGATATGTTTGAACTCTCAATGTGACATATATAATCGTGAAATAATACTATGTAGGATTAATTTGAAGTATCATCGTAGGATTGCTTGGATAAATAAATTTACAAAAACTGTATCCCACGTGCTGAGGCATTTTTTCCAAGTCTTCAATCCCCAACACAACAGCATACCACGTGAAAAAGGGCTGGGCTAAAAGTCTTCCTCTTCATTAGTATAAGGATTCATGGACTTTTATGTTAAGTTTGTCTTCACGTGAATAAAATTAGTGATGGAAGATTTTCTTTTAAAAAAAATATTAGTGGTGGAAAATAGCACATATATCAAGAGTCTCCGGTTTAAAATTGTATTACAATTCCATCACGTCAAGTCACAATTAAGAATTTTGATCAATAGCTTGACGGCGTCTCTATAATCTAGAGATACCTCGTTTTTTACACAAAATCATTAGTGGCTTCATACAACTACCGTTGATTTTATATGGGGTTATAGTAGTAAATGAGAGAAAATGTCTCTACAACGGAGGCCTTCCAAGTCTAATTCAGAGCTTGTTTAATGCTCTTTATTTATTAAAATATAGAGAATTTACAATAAGTAGAGAGGTAGAATGTGTATTGAGAATATAAAAAGATTTAAAATATGTGATTATAATTAAATATTTATCAAATTAAATATCAAATCAGTAATACATAAAATTATAAATTAGTAAAACAAAAAGCATCAAACAAGTTCTCAGGCTCTTCCAATTGGAGTTAGTTTAACCTGAATGAGCGGTAAACAAAATAGCTGTTGGTGCGTGTGGTAGGTGGACCTTCAATTTCTTTTATTATAAATAAATAAAAATAAATAAATCAAATCAGATATACATATGTACATATATTCATACATCCAAATAAAGCCACGTAGAACAAGGTCCCTATAAAAAATATTCAACAAAAAATGTCCCCAGGTTTTGAGGATGAAAACACTTTGTTTGATTTTGTAGTGAAACAAGGCAATGGTGTAAAAGGCTTGGCCGACTACCCAAAAGATACATCCAGCCGCCAAGCGAACATATCGCAAAACTCGATACATTCTCTCAAGTTCTCCGATTGACTTACAGGCCGAGCCCGATTAAGTGGCCGAGGCCATTGTTAGAGCAGCCGAGACAATAGGGTCTTCCAAGTGGTGAACAATGGCTTGCCGCTCAAGCTGCAGGAGGCATTCAAGGATGCGGCCCACAAGCTTGCTCAACCACCAGGAAACTAGGCTGTTTAAATGAAGAGAGTCAGCCTCATGTCACGCCCCGCATGTGGCACGTCGGTTGAGGCTACCCACGGGCGAGGCCGAGATGCACGAGGGGTGCATGAGGCGGCTATGAGGGACGCACGCGGGCATGGCTGAATGAGGAACCGGCGTGCACGGCGCGCACGACAGAGGACGTGTGTGCATGGTCGAGAGGGTCGGCCACAAAGAAGGCAGCACACGGGTGAGACTAAGGCGCACAAAAGGTGCGGGATGGCACCGAGGAAGGCACGGGTGCTAGGCCGAGGAAGATCTGGGCGGACCGGAGCCACACGGCAGGGGACTTGTGGCGAAGCCGTGAGCAACGGCCCCAAGGACAGTAGCGCGGAGCTGGCCGAATTGGACCAAAACGGTGTGGAACGTTTTGGCGTGGAACACCCCAGAAATTTGGCTAAGTGTTGGGGCCGAATTCTGAAGGTTTTCAGTCGTGGAGATGAGCGATCAATAACGACGGCTGGAGACGACGGCTGTACAGCTGGCCATGCAAATGGGCAGACGACAGCTGTACAGTTGGGGTGCAAGTGGGCCTAGAGGGCGGCCGTGCAGCTGGCCCTGTTGCTGGAACGGTCCAGAACGACGGTTGCTGGAATGGCCCAGAACGACGGCTGCAAGTTGCTGGAAAGACGGCTGGCCAGTCCAAAACGACAGCTGCACAAGTCAAGGACGACAGCTGGGCCGAAATATGCTGGCATGGGGCTGCCGACAGGCTGGAACGTGCTGGAAGACGGCTGGCAGGTGGGCTGCCATGCCACAAACGGATCCAGGCCCGACCCATGACGTTTTATATTCTTGTCTATAAATAGGGGTAAACCCCATTGTAAATGGTGTAGTGTAGAGTGTGGAGTGGTAGAGAGAATATGTAGAGAGAGGCTCCTAGTGTGGAGTTGTATAAGTGAGGATAGGAGAGTTAGCGAGGTACAAGAAAGAGTGAAACACTCATCCGAGGTGGAGTGTCGTTCTTGTAAACGTTGTGTTATTGTAGTGTCAATAAAATGTTCTAACGTTCTCCTAGTCCCTTTATACTTTACTCGTTCTCGTTCTCAACCATATTCGCTACACGTTTGCAGCCTTTAACCTCGAGTGGTTAGGGGGACGTGTAGGACGTCGTGTGGGACGACGGGTGGAGGTTGACTTAGCGCCGTTTCTGCACGAGGCAGAACGCTAAGGCCGCATGGGTGCTGGACAACGTATAAGAGCTGTAGACTAGCCCGTGACACTCAGCTCACTTATCACTATGGAACTAGCTTTGTGCCCGAAAAAAGAAGGGCTTTGGAATGGAAAGATTATAGGGTAATGATAAACTTCTAAGTTAGTTCACCAATTAGTTCACCGACTGTGTATTAATATGAAGGGCAAAACGGCCAATTAAAGGATTTAAATAATTTGAGCTTTATATATTTCAGAGTTAAAATTGTAAACCCGTGAACTAATTAGTAAATTAACCTGGAAGTATAGTATTACTCAAGATTATATTAGCATGTTGTATACCGATGATGCTGAGACTCTACAACATTGGCCTAATCTTTACAAGTAAAAGCTAGACGAATTTTACAATTTGTACATCACATTTCATTGTGCAGACGAGCAATTTGATATGATTAAGACATGGATCCATATATCTTTATAAAGAATCAGTTCAGTTAACAAGTACTGAGAATATGAATTTAGCGTATTAGTTATTAAAACAATACAACCTTTCCTAGTTCAACACCAAAGTAGAATGTAAGAGAATTGGTCTCTTGTTCTTATATTTTGCAGAGAAGTTGCACTTGAATACCGAAAGACATCGACTACTATGGTGAGGAAACTGCTTCAAGTTTTGCTGAAAAATCTTGGAGTGACGGATGATCATGACTCAATAATCGAAGCAATTACTGGGCAAAAAATGGTAAATATGAACTTCTGCCCAGTATGCCCAAACCCAGAACTAATAGTAGGTGTCGGAAGACATTCGGACATAAGCTCATTAACTGTTCTATTGCAAGGTGGAATCGGTGGTTTATATGTAAAAGCGTGCAGAAAACAATGACACCGGAAAAGTGGCAAAATGGGTTGAGATTCCACCCATTTCCTGGTGCCCTGGTTATCAATGTGGGAGATACCTTGTAGGTAAAAGAAGATCAACTTGAATCAACAACATTTAAAGTGAAAATTCTTCTTTTACCTGATAAATTTGGAGTTTATATCTATTTTTTCTTTATTGACTATTGGATTCATCCCTTAACACGCACCACCGGAGTTAAGACCTCTAAGGCTCTAAGTCTAACACGACACATTATATATCGCTCTTCATAGTATTAATATTTATTTGCCCTTGTATGTTTCAGATCTTAAGCAACAGAAGATATATAAGTGCTGAGCACCGAGTCCGAACCACAAATTCGCAATCAAGAGGGTCTATCCTACTTTTTGCTCTCCAAAAAGAACTAAGAAGATAGATTCACTGCCTCAACTAGTGAAGAAGATTGATCAAGTAGCTCATTATAGAGAAGTTACATCTGAAGAGTACATGGATAACTTCTATGGGAATCCTCACGATCTAAAAAAATCACTCGGTTTTGCTCAAAACAAATGGGCTTAAAAATAAAGTTTCCCATCAAATTAAATTGACAATAAACATGAGTCTATCATCTAAAAATTCAGAAACCCATTCGTATAAAAAATGATATATGAAGCATCCTGTTTCCACAAGTTTAGAGAACAATAAAAGTCCTTTCTTCTTTTGAATTAAAGCAGTTTATGCTCCAATTTACAAACATCAACAAATACTTGATAATTAATTAAGGATCATGAGTAAAAAAGAGTTCAAGAATGCGTTTTTAGCGAAGTAAAAGAGGGAATGAATGGAGTTTGATCGTGAAAATTTACATGGTACAATCAGATTTATTGATGTAATTGCTTTGACTAAACTCAAATTTGAAAAACATGAGAAAAAGTAATAGTATGAAACCAACGATTAATTTGATTAGATATTCATTCCAGCAAAAATTTTACATTTGAGGACTAGATATGTATTTTGAATTTTCAAGTCAGATCCCAAATTTGAAGATACATTGCAATTTCACTTCAATCTGCAAGATTAACCTAACCCTAGATAAAAATGTCACCCCCGCCAATTTTACAATATTTTTGGAAGATCTTCTATTAATTAACAAATTTCATAGCGAGATCGGAATACAAATAACGGGGACGAGACGTACAAACAAACAAATAGCTTTTGATTTGATAAAACTAAATTAGCAAGTTGTTATATTTTAAATAATCATAGTAACTCCGTTTCTCAATAAAATGTAAAGAACTCAACAAGTTATATTAACCAGTATTTTTCATTGATTACCAAAACGAGTAAAATTAATCTTTTCAAGACAAATTATGTGAAAGCTATTATACTGGAATGTAAGTTGTCAATGTTATATAAAACTAGAAATACATTTATAGAGAGGTGTGCATATTTATTAATACAAAAGGTGCTAAATTCATTATATTTTCACAGACAGATTGTCACTACATGCAAAACTCTACTCCCTTCACGAGTATGCTCAAACCGATGGCTTGCCTTGCTTTTCAAATATCACATCTTTAATCATCTAAAAATTATAGAAAGAAGAGAATGAGTACAGAGTACTCAGTGAGTAACAAAACATTTTGATTCACTTATTATTTGAAAGATTTGTTTTCAAGAAAACTATTCAATGTACAAAGCTTTCAAATGCACAAAAGAGCCATATCACTAGTTAAATTACTACCCGTGGTGCGCACAAGATTCATAACAATTCAATATCAATTCAATCGATCATGACTATGTACAATTAGGTGGATCCATATTCGAATCTCGGTTGATGGCTCCTAGTACAGGAACAAAGCAAGCCAAAGCAAATACAAAATGGATAGAGCAACTAGTGATTCAAATGCAGTAAATCAATCTATCAAAATCTATGTTTATCTCATAGAACTTCAATCAAAGCAATGCTTTTCTTATCAAAACTTTAAGAATGTTAAAAGGGAATCAAAGCATTAGTTCCTCACCTTTTTAACTTGATGTTTGCCTAAGATTCTTTCAATTGTCGTCAAGAACCTTCAAAACCTTCATTTTCCTTGATCAATGAGGTGTTTCAAGTTGGTTTTCTTATATATATGGAAATGGACCCTTTTTAAATGAAAGGGAGATGTTTTAGTGAGTTTTGCATGGTTTCCTATTACCCTTCCCCCCTTTTGGACGAATTTCATATTTGAAGATCTTGAAATCTTCCAACGGGAAGCAAAACAAATGGCAATAAGGCAAATATAAAGGAAGAGAATAAGGGAGAGAGACGGGGAAGGGATTGGTTGGAGAAACCTCACACCTCCTATTTATAATAGTTCAAAAATATCCGGAGTTAGTTTTTTTAATAAATCTTTTGGTTGTCTTACGATTAGGTCATAAAGTTTTGATTCTCGTTACTTGAGCCCTTCCACTTAATAGGATTTTACAATTAGGTTATCAACTTCTAGAATGTTAACTAATAACCATATTCTTTACCTATAGGCATCCTTGTGTCACAATTTTTTGGATTCTTGTGACATTTCAAATGGTTATTCGATCATTGTCACAATAAAGTTTACATTATCAATAGTCAACTCATGTAATTATACAATCATTATCAATACATTCTCAATAACTACATTCTAATTTCAATTCATTGTCCAAGTATCAATCATGTTGTCAATAATCATATTATAATTCTTGACATTTATGTACGTAACATTCTTACAATACTTCAAATACGATTACATTGTCGTGTTTCAATTTTTGTCATTTAATTGAGTGGCAACTCTGAAGTTTACAATTCGATACAATTATATTGTCACCTTCTATTTCTTAGTATTTATTTGAGTGATAAAGCTTGTAACTTTATCATTGATACAATTCAATTCGATCACTTTAACCTTTTTAATTGATGCAAATTCAAGTAATGAAAGGAATGACGATTATACTACAAAATTTGTTTATGAGATTTTTGTGGGATTTTACAAAAAATCTAAGCCCTTTCGCCTCTAATCCTTGTAGCCAACGGAATACCTTTAGGTATAATGGTTACTCTCTTCGCATGAATGGCGCACATGTTGGTATCCTCAAAAAGCCCTATTAGATAAGCCTCCGTCGCTTCTTGCACAGCAACGACGGCGGAGCTTTAGAATCGGAGGTCTGTCTTGAAGTCATGATCAATTTCCTTTACTAATCTTTGGAACGGTAACTTCTGGATAAGGAGCTCTATGCTCTTCTGGTACTTTCCGATTTCCCTTAGCGCAACCGTTCTTGGATGGAATCTATAGGGCTTATTGACATTGCCTATCACCAGTAAGGATTTTCTGGCTGCTTTTGCGGCTAGCTGCTTTCTTGGAGCCTTGCTACCAGTGGAATTCTGAGCTGTTTGCTTTGTATCAGCCATAGGTTGATTGGTGCTTTTGCAGTAACAATTGTATATATACGTGTTCTTATAAGATCGGAAGAGCGGAGAAAATAGAAGAAGGAGAGTGGGAGAATTTATAGGACTCTGCAAATGGGGGAGTGGGAAATAAATTTGGGGAAGAAGATGTTTTGGCTGTTGGATTGAATTTGCATCCTACGGTGAAGATTCAATATGAAGCGAAGTGTTTGGGTATTCTGATCCCAAAAGGGTGGCTTCAAGCCGTAGATTAAAGTCTAATTGACATATGAATTTTTTTTTTTAATACATATGTTGCGGATAGCTAACCAGATTGACAACAACCCCGAATTAGTGGCTACCAATTTCACATTACAAAGAATGTACATGTAGAAGGAAATGTTACAAAATAAGGAGTTTGATATTATAAATTGTGCCAAACACATGCGCGGAGTTCATTTGGGCACATCTCATCAATCATGCGGGCCAAAGTAACTCTCTATCAACTGATGTAACCTATCTAAATGCATGCCAGACAAGCACTAGAGGACTGAATTTTTATCATTTTCCATAGGATCTCCAAAATGGAAAAAAAAATTCTAGTACTTTAAAAGATTAAATTACTAAAAACTCGGTACTATGGTCAATATTATGTCTCGGCCGAGTTTGAAAGTAGTTGAATTTTCCTTCAAATCTATGGAGCAAGGCGAGTTCAATAATTATGCTTTGTGTTATTACTTATCACTTTTATTGAAGGGCTATTGACAAGCAAAGAAGTTGATTAATGGTTATCCGTAGAAAAAATCATATATGAAGAGTGGAGGTATGTCTTTGAAAATGATATGTATTTGCCCTAACGTGTGGCCAATAAGAAATTTTAAGGGACCTAATTATGTACATGGTCAGACTTGTGCTCAACAAGGTCTCCAGTGAATCTCAAAAAAGGGCAGCTATGACAACTGACTTGTCTTCAATAATAAGCTAAAATTGAATTGAAAACCAATAAGGACAATGTTTTTTTATTCAATATACTTAGGACTGGGCATCAGATCCGAAAATACTAAGCCCTCTACGGGTTGGGGTTGAGTTGGGTCAAATGGGGTGAACGAGTCGGGCCACGGGTGGCAAATGGAGAGCCCGACGTAGGTGGAGTCGAGTTATGGGTCCCCCCTAATAAAATCATGTTTGCCATTTTGAATTTTCCATTTGACAGTTTCACACAAAGTAATAGGCTTTTACATTACAATTTTTCAATTCCTAGACCCTCACACACAAACCCTAGATACTGCCGGTACCGCCGCCTCCTTCATATCCACCACTACCGCTGGTACTGCCTCTATGGCTCTTGCCTGACTACCGCGCTGCTACTGCCCCTTCTACCGTTCGTCTTTACAATTTCACCTATAATCCCCAATTGCTTCAAGCTACACGCATATATATAATCTCCAATTGCTTCAACCTACACCTATATATATAATCCCTAATTGCTTCGTCTCTGCATTTCATCATTTTTTTTTTTTTTTGGGAATTTGTCTCTGCTTTTCATCTTGGCACTGAAGCTTCTATAAGAAACTAACAAACAAAATTTACACTTCTCAACAAAGGATGAACTGGTAGGAATCTGGATGCTTATGAATTTGGTACACATTTCTAGATCCAGTTTCCATAATTACTGGGTTTGGTATACTGATGTTCAAACAAAAGCTTGGTCTTAAATTATAATAACTGGACGAGTTTTTATTTATTTATTTATTTTTTGGAATTGGGTCTATTGCAGTTTTGGGCCGGTACAAGGCAGGCCCAAACGGCCATCCCGACTTTGAGTCGCATTTTTGGAACTGAGTCAGATCGGCTCGGTTCCAAATAGTGTAACGCGACTACTTGTTAGATCGGGTCGGGTCGGTAACAATTGTTCTTTTTTATATTACAAAATAACTATAATGTCAAACAAAAAAAAAAAAAAGAAAAAAAAATAAAAATAAAAATAAAAAAAGCCCCCCTAACTTTTGGGCCCAAGCCCAGCTTATTGGGCTTAGGGCCATGTTTGAGCGTATTTATGTAACTTTCAAAAAGAGGAAATTAGTAATATATATTACTAAAACTCAAATATTATAGTAATAATATGTATTTATTTTTGAGAATTTATTTTGTGAGGAAGTGGGTTTTTTTAAAGAAAGTATAGTTGAAAAATAAGGAAAAATTAAGAATTTAAGTGAGAGTTGGTTTTAGAAAGTCTAAGCAAGTCACAGGCTACTACAAAATTAAACGAACTTATAGACAAAGCAGTAAAATTGTTAGACCATCCGATCTGGTTTCATCTTCAAATTTTGGATTTGTGTCAATGAGATGAATTTTATTTTTATACATTTTAGAGCAATATATTTTGCACATGTTTTATTATATTTAATTCTATTAACATTTATACTATTTATACGGCATATTGTACTTATACCTCCAAGAAAGAAAAGAAAAGAGAGCCACGTACCAGAATTAAAAGGAAAAAAGTTGAACGGGTAAACCTATCCAAAATTCTTCAGAGAGATAATTAGAGCATCTACCCTTGTTATGATGGGAGTTTCAATTATGCCATGTGTTTTGAAATTAATAGTAAATCTACTCTCCTTAGTGGAAATTTACCTCTACTAATTTTCCCTTTTACTTATTATTTTACTAATAAAAATTAATTATATATTATCCAAAATTTTATTTAAAATTGATTGATAATATATTCTGAAAAATTTTAGTTGCAAAATTAGTTGATGTAATTACGTCCAACAATTTACAAAACCTAGTGAACCATAAATTATCCTACAGTGGTATCCATGTCCACCGCCCTCAGAACATCTCCAATACTAAATCAAGATGAAATGTCTTAGGTGTATATATGTAAAAGAATATTAACATTTCATTCAAAAAATCCTCCAATACAATAATGTCAATATTGTATATTTGTCAAGTTATTATTTGGGATTTTAAAAAAAAAAGAAAAGAGAGAAATTTTTTGATTGGATAAATTAATTATTGATGTTATCATAGAGAATGTTATCTCACAATTTCAAACATTTAGTATGTCAAATAAGCATTTTTTTTTGTCAATTGTCAATTTATTACATGACTCTGACTATTTATTAGGAATGTTTTTACCTTCCAATGCCATCATCTCCACCGTGGTCTGTGGTTCGCCACCAACACCACTCGAGATCTGGATGCCGCCACCACTCAAAGACATCATCTCTGTCGTCACCACCACCCATCTCTACCACCAATATTCGCCACTACCACCAACTGCCTGTTGCCCACCGCCACCATTCGTAGAAATTTCTATCCCGATCTAATTTTCCGGCATAGAAAATATTGAACTTTAGAGTAGTTTGTAGAGTGTAAAACACCATTGAAGCATTCAAACCTTGCCTACTTCTTGGAAATTTTGAGTCTTCCTCATGGAATAAGAAATTTATTTCAATTTAGTTTACTGGTGGTGTCATATATTGGTTGCTCAGAATGTGACGCAGTGCAAAGCCTTTAAACCTTTCTAGATCATG
>CAVNYN010210001.1:0-26923 GCA_963692815.1 Nyctanthes arbor-tristis
AACGTGAAATCCTAGCTATTAGATAAGAGAAGAATTGGCATAGAACCAGTGTCCAGTGTTGGGTCGGTGGTGATTAAAACCCCGGTGATTTCATCGGCTGCTAGTACAGCAAGAGGCGGTGCATCAGCGGCGAATGACTAACTATTCCAAGGAATAAAACAAAAAGGGGTAAAATAGCCATGAAAACCCATCTGCTAAAAATTCAAAAGAAAAAAAAAATCCATGCACAGTTCGTCGACAAAAATCTAGATCTTCCAAGCTTCCAGCAATGTCCGTGAGTTCAAACTTCAACTAAATCTTGCCCGAATAGATACGGATCTTGCTGGAATTATAAAAACTTAAAAAGATCGCGAATTTTGAAAGAAAAAATTGTTTCTCTTAGGGTTTGTAAATGGATCTAAGTAAAGTCAGTTCCTAATCAGATCTAAAATTGGACAGAAAGAAAAGATTAGGAGGTTTTAAATCGATAAATCAGGCCCGTGAAAACTGATTAGGAATGGAGTTGATGGCTGAGCGTAGAACCTAATTGAGCATTTCATTTGAATTTAATATGTCGTGTGAATTTTAGATGAAACAGACCATGATGTCACCACGACATAGGAGATATGAATATAGTAATAATTCGTGAATAGTTGCCTAAACAGTAAAAATGCATCTCCCTCTTTTTAATATGTAGGGATATATTGATTTCATTTCATATATTAAATACTCTTGAAGATGAGAGGAGATTTAAAAGGAAAAAAAAAGGGAATACAAGAAGTTCAAGAAAAATCAAAGCATGACGAAATTCCAAAAGAAACTATAGGCCATCTTATTCCTCTCTCTAGGAACATGACAAGTGTCATAGTTAAATTGAAAGATTCAAAAGCTATATATCTATATTCTATTAACCATTAACTATTTTGCTCATTAGATCGGAAGAGCATAATTTTTTTACAAATAAATTAAAATATCAAATTTAAAACGTCAATTCTAAAATAAATTCTAATCCATCATAATTCTCTAATTCACCATCTCTATCGTGTGTATTGGTGAGTTTAATGTTATTTGAATTTTTTAATGTATTTTACTTTTTTGTTTTTTGAATTTATTAGTTTTATTAGGATCTTTTAAAATGAGGAGGGTAACAAGTTTTTTTTCAATTATTCTATATATATGTAGGAAAGATTATATGTTCGTATGTTTTCTTTTAAATGATCTTAAACTATACGATTACTAAGTTCATTAAGTTTATTGATTCAATTAATGTATATTTATATTTTTATATTTTCTACAGAGATACTTAATTATCTAACAATATATTTTAATGCATGGGTGGTTTAACTAATATCATAAAAAATAAAAGCATTAGAAAAGGACTCCATCGAGTTGAGGCCCGGTATAACACACAAAGCATCCCTCTCGGATGATGCAATGGAAAAATTCTGACTTTCAAAGCAACATGAAGTGTCAAAGCTTCAGCTACCTTCGAGTTTAAAAAAAAAAACACGCCTGCTAGTTGTGAAATCCGCCATCATAGTCCATCTTATTGTTGAACCACACATAAAGTGCTAGAACATTTTCAGTCCAATTATGCTTCATCAACCCTTAAATGCCACTTTAATATTTAGCCGCATAAATTTCTATAGAAACAGATCGGGCTCTGAAAATCTACTTCTATAGCCAGACCGTTTAGCCGCAAGCCAAAAACTTGAGAGACATTTCACCAATGATTAGGGGTGTGCAAAAAAATCGGGACCGGGTGAACCGGACCAAAACCAGACCGAACCGGCCTGTCCCTGTCCGGGCTTTGTGGCCAAAAAGACAGGTCCGGTCTGGTCCCAAACCCGTCCGATCCGGTCCGGTCCCGGATTTTTTTTGAAAACTCGGAAACCCGGTCAAAGACCGGTTACCTTTTTTTTTAAATATATAAATTGAAACCCGATTTTCACTTTTCATAATATTCAAGAGGCAAGAATCAAAACTATTTCCTTTACATAGTCACTTACACAAAATGCTCATCTTATTTATAAGTCCCAATTATTTGACATTTTACTAAACTTTCAATGTGGAACAATTATTTAAACTTTAAACTAAATATAAAGAACCAAGACAATTATTAATTTACCTCAAAGTCCACAAAATTTTATTTACATAGTCACTTACACAAAGGCTCATCTTATTTATAAGCTCCAATCATATTGCTTTTTTACAAAACTTTCAATGTTGGACAATTAAAAAGCTAAAGTAATACCACTAAATTTCTTTTTCAAGTTGGAATTTTTTGGCCAATAAACTTTTTTAAAAATCATCATTATTATATTATTTTTTAAACAATAGTCAAGAATAATTGTGTTAATATATAATGTTACTAGAATTTGCAACATTGTAAGTATTTTGTTAAAGAAAATTGTTCAGATTTAAAATATGTTTATTGACTCTATTTAAGTTACATGCTATTATTATATAATATATATAAATATATTTATATATAGACGTAGAGAATTTGTGCTTATACATCTTCTCATTTATTTAAGTAGTTTTCTTATTTGTAAAAAATGTGAAATTGATTTTTTTGTTTTTATTTTACATTGTAAGTGTTATTTGTTTTTGACAATTACATCATTTTTGTAATATTTAATCCTTATAAATGTATAATAATGTAGGAATTATCTATCTTTTATCTCTTGAAAATATCAAAATTGTATTGTAAAATTATTAAAATTATAAAGTATATAAAATATTTATGATTTTTACATTTATTTTCCAATTTAGGATATATATTTCAAATATTTAATAATTTTAGATTTGTTAAAATAAAAAAAATGAGAAATATAAGTAAGTCGTGCTTCTACCTTACAGAGGCATGTTAATACTTTTGTTGCGTATAAAGCTCTTCTATTTGTTTATTCTAAACTTTGTTTATATGTGTTTTTACGTTACTAAGTCTATAGAAAATTTTTTCACAAGCCTGAAAAAGACTGAAAAAACTGAATTCATTACTCGAGCCCAAACCGGGACCGAAACCGTTTGAGCTTGCTATTTTTAGGACCGAGACCGGGACCGAACCGAAGATATTTGGTCAGGTCTTAGTCTTTCAAAAACCCGAGACCGAAACCCGTTTGCACATCCCTACCAATGATTTTGCTCAAGATTACCAATTTACCCTCTAGCCAAGTATCCGTCATCTACAATTGGGAAACGATTGAGAATATGAATGAAGGAAATTTTTTTAGCATTGTTCTAAGTGAAAAGGGGTAATTGAAAAGTCTCGAGTCGACTTATGGCCAAGTCATTTGAGTTTCAAAGATATTTTTATGTATCCATCTAATAATCCTAAGAAGGCATCTTTATCGAATGTGGATAAGTGACATATTTCTGAATTGCTTGCTCGTGGGACTTCAAATTCACTCATTGCATATAGATAATCGATTCAATATAGCCAATTAAATCATGTCAGTTGTTTATTTAAATTAAACGTGTCTACTTAAAAAACATCTTTATCTAATATGAAAAAGTGACATATTTAATTAGTTATTCTGAATTGGCTGCTTGTAAGACTTCAAATACCACTTATTGCATATAGATAATCAATTCAAAATAACCAATTAAATCATATCAGTTATTCATTTAAGTTAAACGTGTCTACCTGAAACTACTCTTATATATCTATATGATTGGGTTAAAGTTTCAATCCTATTTTTGACTTATCCAATTTTGATAACATCACGTTGACTAAAAAAAAAAAATTTGAAAATTCAATGTAACGTCTTGCGGGCCTTTGTAATCTTCAATGACTAATTATGACTTACGAATTTTCTTTCCTTATGCCTCTCCGATCTCATTGCAACGCTAATGCCATTTACTATAAGCCATTATTAGTTTTTCAGTATGACCATAGGCTTCGGTACTAGGATTAACGCATTCAAAATTAATGATTAGATTACCTAAAAGAATGTTTCCAAATATGATTGTGATCTTTTAACCATGTGGCGCTGTATAATTAGCTTGAATTTGGGGCCTGATTAACTTCTTACTTTGACTAACTACTACTTTTATCGCTCCTTTCACATGCTTGCTTGACTTTAGTGTATTTCAAATTTCAATCTTCCTCGTAATTCAGGTAACATTGTCCATGAAACATATAAGACAGAATCACACGGTAACTTTTAACTCGTCAATACGACTCTAATCAATACATCTCAAAATATAGTTCAATATATTTTTTAAAGTAATTAAAATATTATTTCTCTTATATATCTTTCTTTAATACGTATAGTTATAAAAATAAAATAAAAGGCTTATTTGGTATCATTTATTTTTTTATTTATAAATTCACCTACTTTTGATTTGACAACTACTCAACAATTATCACACATTACAAACTTTAATTAAATCTCCACCACTCATTTTCACTTTTTATAAATTTTATTTATAAATTGAGTTTATAAATATAAACAAACGGACCCAAAATTATGAAAGTGAAATAATTAATAAATCAAAGGGTTTAATAGGTAAACTATGTTAAAATTTACTTTTCTAAAACTATTAAATAAACTTTTCTTAATCTATATAAAAAAGAGAATAAGACCATCTTTTTGAGACCGAGGTAGTAGACAATTATCGACTGCAATTGAGGTTTTTTTTTTTTAACATATTCACACAAAAAGCTATGTCTACTCCTTTCTTCTCTTGCTTTCGTCCAAGAATCTTCCTTGTTCTCCCTCCCTTTAATAGTTCCTTCCCCTCCCGTTTCAATTTAGAAAGCGAAAGTTGATGTCGATTTTCTATAGAATCAGATCTGGTTCCAAAGTTTAGAATCAAATTTAGTCATGTAGCCGCATGAATATGTCTATGCGGCCTCGTGTAATGACCTGTGCAGTCGCACCAGGCCGCATGGACTTTCTAGCCGAGCATCATGGGGTGGTGCAGTCGCACATAAAATATGTACGGGCGCACAGATATATTTGTGCGTCCACACAGATTATATGTGCGGCCGCACCATACCCACACGGCCTGATGCGACATCACATGTCATTACATGCGGCCGCATAGATATGTCCATACGGCAGTATGACTAGATCTAGTTTCAAACTTTAGAATCAGATCTGATTTTATAGAAAATCCGACAATCGATATGTTAGTCTAATTCCGACTTGACTATACATTTTTTTTCTTTTGTTATTTTTTGGTGAGCTTCTTTTACAAGTCAAATTAGAACCATTATTTATTTAAGGAGCCGTTTGATTAGATTTTTAAAATCAATTTATAAAGAGAATTTATAATAAGTGGAAATGAGTTATGGAGATTTAATTGAAATTTGAAATGTGTGATAATTGTTGAGTAATTGTCAAATCAATAATAAGTGAATTTATAAATTATAAAATAAAATTTACTAAACAAGCCATAAATTTTGACAATATCAAGAATGGCAAAATTAGAATTGCCAAAAAAAAAATATTGAAGTATTTTTTACTAGAATGATATAATGTTCCCAAAATAAATAAATAAATCCGGTCAATAAGGCCTAACTTGTTTAGTTAGAAGGTTAGATTGAAGTACTGAGACTTAGATCTGGTTTGAAGTTCTTTATTTTTCCTCTTTATAATTTCACCTACTATGATTTGACTGTTGATTTGACAACTACTCAACAATCAATACACATTTCAAACTTCTCCACTATTCATTTCCATTCATTATAATTTCTCTTTTTGAAAAATAAAGAGTTTCAAACAAGCTGTTAGAAGTCTCAAGTTCAATTCTTTTATATGAAATATTTTCTACATTTTATTGTAGTATATTCTCATTATATGTGAGTTTGTCTTGATAATTTTCTTAACACTGTGTCAGTAGGATAAATATCTATACACATTATGCTGCTGTGATACAACTTTGTAATTGTACTTTTCAAACAAAAATCCAAAAGGCTGTTTTAGTAAATCACCTTTACTTCTCTCTCCTCACACCACTTCACACGCTCTCTCTATATATTGTCACTGTAAACAAACACTCTCTCTAAAACTGAAAAAGAGCAAAACTTCAGAGAGCCGCGGAAACAATGGCGGCAGCCATCAAGAAAAACAACGCGATAACCCAAATCGTCCGGCTGAGACAGGTGGTCCGGCGGTGGAAGAACAAGAGTCTCAAACGGTGGACTACTCACTACTACTCTTCGTCAGATTCCGATGAACAGGCTTCCGGCTTGAAGCGGACTCCCTCCGGCTCATTGGCCGTCTACGTGGGTCCAGAGCGCCGCCGGTTCGTGATCCCCACTCGGTTCCTGAACTTGCCGGTCTTCGTCGCCCTCCTCCGTGAGGCGGCGGAGGAATTCGGGTTCCCGGCGACTGGTGGGTTGGTTCTGCCATGCGATCCCGGTTTTTTCAGGGAAATCTTGAATTTTCTGGAAAATGATCAGGAAAGATTTGGTGGGCTTGGTTTGGATGAGTTCTTGAAGCTATTTTGTGAAATGGGTATTGACTGTTTTGACCATTATTCTTGTAAAAAATCATCTTCTTCCTACAATGACTTTACTCCATTGATGATGCAGAAGACTAGAGTAGGCTAGGGGGGTTAATTTTCTAATTTTTAGGGTTTGATAAAGAGATTGGACTCAACAATGTGGTCCATCCATTTCCTATTTAGCTAATTGTGAACCATCCTTGAGGCCACCAGAGTTTTAGAATTGGGTTTCTGGTTACTCAATGAGATGCGTGATTTTTCAGTTGTTTTTAGGGTTCTAAGTTTGGGTTTTTCTTGGGGTTGATTTTTAGTTTGACATAACAATGATGATGATATTGATAGTAGTTTTGAGATTATTGGAAATTCTTTGTGAGATTCTGATGATGTTTCGAATTTTGAAAGCTACTATTATTATTATTATTAAATTTTTCGCTCATGCTTTAAAGAGAACATCAACAATAAAAGAATTTAACATTAACATGTACTTAACTTCAATCAAACATATATTAAATACAATAAAAGTGATATTAGCTTCAATCAAATATATATTAAATACAATAAAAGTGATATATAATTGATTTAGCAATACAATTAGAATAAATCTGATAATTCTCCCAAGTGAATTTCTTTAAGAAGATATTATTAATTATCAAATAACTAGATAATAAAATAAAAACAGAAAGTTGGGAAAAATTAAAAAAATATAAAATCAATTTAATTGTTATCCAATCAGAATAAACTCATAATTATCTAAAAAGATTCGTATGAATTTTTCTAAAAGAATATTTTTAATTATCCAAAAAATAGATAATAAAATAAAAACAAAAAATAGGGAAAAAGTTAAAAAAATGTAAAATAAGTTTAATTATTATCCACCAGTGACGTTATCGATGATGTCACTAGTTTTATTTTGATGTCAGACTAGTGGTAGGAAATTACAAAGCCAGACTACTTCTCTTATTATTAATATATAGATTATTATTATTTATCTGGGTATTTTACATGTAATTGAATTTTCAATTTATTTTCCCCCCTTAAGTATTACTCTTGTCATGTGAACTACACAATGGATAGTGGGTTACATTGCGAAATAATGTGCATTGGATACAATGAGACAAAAATTTCGCAAAAGATCCAATACAACAATTTCCATGGCGTACTGTATTATTTACATGATTATTGTATTGCCATTGTCAAGAAATTTTCCTTTAAAATTGTTGTAATTTTAGTAGTATTTTAAAAAACTTAGATGATTGTATTGTCATCGTCTCTGAAATTTTGCTTTAAAATTGTTGCATTTTTAATGGTGTTTTAAAAAAACTTGTTTCGGTAAGAGTTATGTTCGAAACTTAGACTCCATGTAGTATATAATGTACCTATTTAAATTGGGGCCGGTCATAGACATCATTCATCACCATTTATTCTCCATATTTTTTATCTCCCCATTTAATCTCCAATTAGTATAAATAACTACTAAAATTTTGTGAAAATTCAAACCATAAACAACCAAAAACTAAAATGGAATATCTAACATCTTCTAACCAATCGAAATATATATATTTGTATATCGTAAACTAAAATTAAATTAATCAAAAATTAAACAAGGCAAAGACTGGTTGGGAATGACGATACTTATATACGAATGAGAATTTTACACCTAAAACTCGATACCCGCGAGTACCTGCCTCAAAGGAGTCGGGCCGGCTAGGGGTATTGACCGCCCCGACCTGATATCTAATAGAAATTTTAGTATAAAAGAAGAACTCATGCGGATTTGAACCCTTATACTAAAAGTTAAATTAATGTGCCTCGACTGCTTTACCCAAGGTTCTTTATATTAAGTTTTTAGCTAACTTTAATATATAATTCAGAATTTGAGTTTCTTTAAAATAACTTTAAATTTGATGTGTCATGTGTGGTTGAATGTTTGATAGTTTGAATTTTGACATGTGGTTGAATGACATTGATAATTTAAGCTTTATGTCTGTTATTTTAGATTTTTTTTTCATGTAGTTTCTAATTTTTTTAGTATTTTCTTAATGGGGAGGGTAACATGTTTTTTTCTCGTACCCTCCCTAACCCTCCCCCGCCCCGTACTTGAGGAAGGCATACCCCGTCCCGTTGCCATTCCTAGACCTGTCCCCACTTTGGAGATGAATTTTCACCCCCATCCTCGCCCTATTCCCAATTAATTCAGGGGAGTCTCCTCTTCATTCAGGATGGTTACCCATTAGGTTCGGGTATTTCTTGCTATGTTGCTATACCTTGTACTTTATCATATATTTATCGCGCTTTTGTCACTTTTTAGTTATTTTTAAAGAAAGTATGAGTGAAATTATACATTTAAACTTTACTTCGGCACAATAAAAAATCTTCTTAATAATTTTATTTTTGGGTCGGGAGAATATATTTATTTATCTAGTATGAAATTTATCGCCTAACCCTTTTATTTATGCTTGAACAAAAACAGAAAGACTCCACCACTAGAGATCATGACATTATTGATCTCATCCATATTGGATGTTTAATCTGAATAAAACTCTTTTCAAAATAGTGTTGTGTATAATTGGATTTTTAATTGATGACGTATTATCATGTAGAATAGTGATAGGTAAAATGATTTTCTTTCTACAACATTATTTTACGTAGCAAGGTGCTCTCTAATAACTCATTATTACTTTTTTTCATTTGTTTCCTTTTTCTCAAAGCTAAAAATATGGACCAATTCAACGATTCATGTTCCTCTTTGATCTATAAAATTTAGAATGTGATGCGCCGCAGGGAGCCGGCTTCCCTTCACTAATAATAAATCAGTTTTAATGTGCTTATTATTATTCTGAAAAAAGGTACTTATTGCAATTAATTTTTTTATTGCAATTAATTTTTTTAATGGCTAATTTCACATATGGTCTCAAAATTTGTACCATCTATCAGTTAGGTTCCTATATTTTTGTTTTTTTCAACATCTTGGGTCTTGAACCTTTCATAAACTTCCTCATAAAGTCTTTTATGATATTTGCACCATTACTCTTTTAAATAAAAAAAAGGAAAAAAATAAAATAAAATAAAAAGAAAAATAAATTTTTCCCAATCTATCTATTTAGGTACCAGTATTGCCCGTCTTAAGTTGACCGAAAATGGCAAATACCAATATTTTTTTTTCTTTTTTGGAAACCCCTTTTTAGTGCCTATTCTAACACAGACAATGGGAGCATGCAACAAAATGGGGTCTCATCTTTTTACTGTTGGAAGTAACTGTTAAGGTTGAGTTGGAGGTGGGGTGGATAACTAGGGAGTGATGAAGTAATTATTTTCTTTATTTATTTATTTTTTAGTTTTTCTTTTCAATTATGTTTGCTTTTATTTAAAGAATAAGTGGCACATCGGTTTTTTTATGAGATTATGAACCTTATATGTGAATTTACGGATGGTTGAGAACCCATCACCAATGACTTTAAAAAAAAAAAGGGAACCCAACTGATACTATGTGTAAATGTTGGGAACTATAAATGAAATTTACACATTTTTTATTACAAAGTTATGATTGCAAGGGTCAAGTGGTGACTCAAACTCGAACTACATATACTAAAATGTGGTGTCTTCACTACTATCACTAGGAGTTTTGATATAGAGACCCTATGTCTCTCCATTATGAGGACATTCGATGTATGTAGTTGCATTTTCCTCCCTTAGTTTAGGAAAAAATTATTTATTTGGTACATTAAATGTTTGATATGACCATGAAAAATGTCATCTCATAACATTTTACATGACAATATCAAATTTTAATTTATCCAATCAATAAATTTATTTCTTTTTCTATTTCTTCAAAATATCTAATCATAATTTGCCAAATATATAAGGTGGATATTGTTGTATTGGTGAGTTTGTTGAATATAATAATATCAATGTTCATTACTATATATACACTGTTAATATTATTGTATTAGAGATGTTCTAATGGAGACACTCTATGTCCCCTGATCAAATTTACTATTACTAGAAAGCCTCTTTTTCCTTACTGCAATTAATTAATTTCCCATATATTTAACTATAGAATCTCCTTGAATTTTATTTTATTTATGTTGTATTGTAACTTGATATCTTTTACAAGAATTTTATTTTACATCAACGCAAGCATAAGAGTATGCATGAGTGTATATGTGACGTACATCTAAACTACAAACACTCTATATTTTTTTGTTTGGATGTATGTCATGTATGTATATTAGCATAATAACACGTCTACGTATAGACAAAATAAAATTTCTGATATCTTCTATAGTTTGGTTTGATTTTTTGAATTAATTGTGATCCCCCTATACAAAATGCATCTTTTTTGCAATGAGTAAATATGTTGGATATATATATATATATATATACACACACGCGTGCGTATACATAAAGTTAAAATTTGAGAAAGAGTAATGTACTATGAGTAATGCTATATGTACAATGAAAAAAGTACAATAAGTTATGTTTCCAATTTCCGTTGTGGCTGAAGTGGCTATAGCCAGTAGCCACGCCATCATATGAGTAGTCTCACTCGAATACCATGCTGACTTTGTTATTAAATTACTCGCCTACAGCTAACCTCCTGCATCGGGGGATAGCCGGAATCCCTAACAGGATCTCTTACTGAGCATGCCTAGCAGGAATGATAGTTGTTTAAATTAAGTCCGCCTAATCAAAGTCTCATTAGGATGATTAATTGAAGGGTGATTAATTAAAGGCAATCAATCATATCAAGTCAACTTTTTTATTTATAAACGGAGTACACGAGAGTTTTGCAAGTGGTGTTTGGATATACCTTAAATCGTACTGGTATGTTGTAATTGTAACTGCCTATACCGAAACGTCTTTCCCTCAATTATGCACCAACTATATATTTTAGGGAGTCTTAATTTCAGACTTTTAAAGACTTTTGAATATTTATATAAAAATCTTGAGGTATTCAGTTCAGATTCTTTAAGAATCTTGGTGTATTCAATTGTAACTTTTTAGAACTTTTTATAAGTGCTTAAAAATCATGGGGTATTTAGTTAAAACTTTTTAAGAGTCTCAATAAGTTTAAGACGTTCAAATTGACTAAGACTTCGTAAGATTTCTTAAATTTTGAGACTTTGTGTAAAATATAAAAAAAAAAAATCTCCAAATGTTTCACCTACACCCCTGGGATTTCTCAAGACTATTTGAGTTATTTTTCCAAAAATGAATTTCTCTTCCATTTTTCACCTTCGAACTTCTCCCATCCCTACTTACGAAACTTTTATATGACATGCCCCATCACATTCCCTGCCACATTTCAAGACAGGCGTATGTGGATTTTTGTCTTACTTTTTGCTAGTTTACTTACAAGGCTGTTGGAATGACCAGAAGTTGAGGGAGGGAGGTTTTGCCTAATTTTGATGTGGAAGATATTGTTAAAATTAATGGGATATTTAGACTTATACCTTCAAGTGGAAAATCATTTAGACACGTGCAAAAGTTGTATGCCTCCAAATTTGGGTAAAAGTACTGTGCAAAAGCATGCTTCATACGATTTCCAATCTAACATATAAAAAGATTGTATGCCCGTGTCCTTTCTCCATTTCAAAAACCAATTAACATTATTAATTAATCTCGGTTAGTTAAATGGGTTAAATATATTATTTTATTTGAATTGATCAAATTAATGTCACTTATTTAAAATCTCATATTTGTGTTACTATTAAATTAAAAAAAAGTCACAAATAAAAAAATCACCTAGAACAATCAATTAATTATGTCACATATAGACAAGTCATGTTTAATAAAAAAGTCAAGTCTAATATGTAACTTCCCGTAAAATCTTATAAACAAATTATGTAATATAATCATTATTTCGATAATGACGAGAGAATTACTTGAATTGGAAGGTTATAAGATTATTCAATTGAATTATATCAATTGAAAAGTTATAAGACTATTAATCGGAAGAGCACACTGCCTAAATTTTGGAATGTGACTATTGATAACATGATTGTTGTTTTAACAACAATTGAATTAGAATATGATTATTGACAACGCGATCGTTATTTTGACAATGATTGGACAATTGTTCGAATTTCATTAATTGAAAGGTTATAAGAATTATCATTCGAATGAATACAAAAAATTAGAATACGGTTATTGACAATGCTAGTGTTATTTTAATTGAAGAACCACTTGAAATGCCATGAAACTCAAAGATTGTAACATAAATGATGTCTCGAGACAACAATGTGGTTATTGATTAACATGACTTGAAGCTTAACCATCTAATTGAAAGATCATTTTAAGTGGACGGTCTTGAATAACATAAACCAAAATATCATTACTAAATTAGAAGACAACACAGAGTATCATGACTGCTCGAGCAATTTGCCACCCTGCCTTCCAAGTGTTCGGTGCCAGATCGTGCCAGGTATCGCGTTCTGGTTGACAGAATTCAAAAGTTTATTAAAAAAACTAAATCTAGATATTTTTCACAACTATAAATAGAAGGCGAAAGTGGTGGATTTTTCAAACTCTCAACCTCCCAGCTGACTCTCTCCCTTCCTAACCCTCTCCACGTCCCCTCCATATTTTGGCTAAATGTTCCGATTCTTGATAAGTCTTAAGCCTTTCACATACAAAGAAAGGAAAATTCATCCAAAAGTATTGAGGGTAGGGTAGGAATGGCAATTCTGTACTTAATACCAGATACCCGTGGGTACCAGTCCAGTTAAGTATCGGGAAGGGTACAAGGTAAAAAATTTCGGGCCTATTGCTTATCGGGTCGGGGACGAGTAATGGCTGCCCCAACTCGGGTATCGAATTTATTTCTTTTTTTTTTTAATACTTGGTAGGAAAAATTTTGAACCGTATGGCTGTAAAGGTTCGAACCAAATAACTAAAGATAAAAAACAATACCCTCAGCTATTTTGCCAAATGCTTTTTGTAAATGTTTTTTCATGTAGTTTCTATTATTTTAATAAAATTTTTTAGATTTTTCTCAACAAGGCGGGTAACGGGTATTTTTCTCGTACACTCCCTGAACCTCCCCCGCCTTGTACCCGATTGAATCGGATACAAGATGGGGACGGGGCGGGGGCTTCCTTAAAGGGGCGGGTATAGGGGAAGGGATACCTGCCCTAAACCCGCCCTACTGTCATTCCTAGGGTAGGGAAATAACCCTTAAAACCTGTCAAACATTTAGTTTAACATTTGAAAATGACCCTCCATCATATATATGTAAGGAATATCACTTGAAACATTACTGTAATAAGGAAAAATGAAGGTTTTAAGGGCATTTATCAACAACTCAAAGAATATTTGGAAAAACCAAGTTAAAGAGGTGAGTAACTAATGTTTTAATTCTCCTTTATCATTCATAAAGTTTTGATACAATAAACATGATTTTTTATTGAAGTATTCCATGAGATAAACATCGATTTTGATATATTAGAAAGAAAGATTGATTATTGCATTTGAATCACTAGTTGCTCTATCTGTTTTGTTTTGTTTTATTGCCATACTAGGAGCCATCTAATAATACTAAGATGGGCGACGATTAGTTTGGTATTTGCCTTATATTTATATTGAATTGTTTGGAATTCCGGTGGGGGTCAACTGAGATTTGATTGTGTATCCAGTTAATTATACATGGCTATGATTGAATTAATATAAATCTTACATGCACTACAGGTAGTTATTTAACTAGTGATAGGGCCTTCTTGTGCATTGAAAATCTTTGTGCATGCATTAATGGTTTTCTTGAAAACAAATCTCTAAAATAAAAGATGAATCAAAGGGTTTTGTTACTCACTGAGTATTTCGTACTCACTCCCTATTTCTACAAATTTTGTAGATGATTGAAGATATGATATTTGAAAAGTAAGGCAAACCATGAGTTGGAGCGTACTCACGAACGGGAGTAGAATTGTACATGTAGTGAAAACTTATTGAACTTAACACTTTTTGTATTTAAAAGTATGTATACCTTCCTGTAATATATATATTTTCATGCCTTATAATATATATATATATATATATATAGATATATATATATATATATATAGTGAAATAAATATCTAGTCTTTGTAATGACTTGAAATTACTTTTCAATGAGAGAACTTTCTAATGATTTGGCTTTTCTTTGGTAATCAATGAGATACACTTATTAATTTATTTATTGTGTTTTCACATTTTATTAAAAAACTTAGTTTGAACGATTCTTTAAAATTAAACGACTTGCTAGTTTGAGTAATTAACTTTATAGAATGTTAAACTCTACAAGATAAATACATTTTGTTTGTTTTGTACGTCCCCTCCCCGCGATTGTATTGAAGCTTCTACTATAAAATTACCCGTATAAGATATTCTTGAAAACTTGTAAAATTAGTAAGGGCGTGACATAATGTAACCTTTTGCATTAAAAAGTCACATACAAATTAAAATATTAAATTTATACAAAAAATCACGTGTTGTGTAACTTTTTATTTTAAAAAGTCGCATAGTAATTATTTGGGATTCACTACCTATGTGAATTATAGTTGGTTTTGAAAATTCACGATAAAAGTCACGTTTTATGTAAATTTTTCAATTAAAAAGTCACGTATATAACTAAAATCATAGGTTTACAAAAAAATCAAGTGTATTGTAACTTTTTTTTTTAAAAGTCGCATAATAATTATTTGGCATTTACTATATATCAGTTGTAAAAAGTCACATATAACTAAAATCACATGTTTACTACAAAAATCGCTTGATGTGTAACTTTTTATTTTAAAAAGTCACATAACGATTTTTTTAATTGTAATTCAATGTGTGACTTTTTATGAAATAGTTAACATTAATCTATGTGACTTTTTAATTTCTTGATATGACTTTTTTAGAGCTTGTTTACGTGACTTTTTAAAATGTGACTTTTTTTATATTAAAGTGGCACAAAATTAAATTAATGTAATCAATAATTAATTTAATGAAAAAATTTATAATGGTAACTATTAGACGGAGGTTGAGGCTATGAAGTCTCTAAAGAGCACCCAAGCCCAAGTTCGTCACGGAACTACCGAGCCCAATAAGTCCTTCAAGGAGCTGCCAAGAGCATCGTTCCATAGTTGCCAAGATCTGAAGGCTCTTAGGACCTGTGAAGCTCACATTGGTTTGGGAACGGTTGCTCCTCATAACAGTTGAAATCGGTCGTCGGCACTTGTTAGTTAAGTTAATTTTAAAGACATTATACAAGGTTGTTAGAACTAAAGCCTTGAGTTTGTGTTATGTAATAATATAGTATGGAAGCAGAAACTTATATTTGGTCTGCTTCCCTACTATAAAAGACCTGAAAGGCTCCTCAAGCACCTATAAATACAAGAGGAGAATGCCAATGGATCCTCTCCGAACTTTTAAGAGGAAAGAAACTACTTTAGAGTGAGAAAATATAGAAATTTAGAAGTTGACTCTCTGCTTCTTGGGGGCCCGACTTCTAGCTCCCAAAGAGGCACACACTCAACTTTGTCTTACAATTTAATCTAAACTGAAATTCTTCACATTGCCTACGTCCCCATTTATCTTGCTGACTTAGAAACTCACGAATTCCTACGTCAACATATAACTAAATTAATAACTAATCCGCCCACACATAAAACTAAAAACATCTAATAACATTATTACAAGTCCCATGCATGCTGTATTATTGGGCTACATATTGGGCCAAGAACAAGTCCCATGCATGGCGTATTTTTACCACACCAAATTCCCTAATCAAGCTATGGACGTAATTTTCAAAAACCAAAACCTTTTAAAGTAATCGGCCTAATTTTCCCAATTCCATAATCTAGCTTTGGACTATCTATGAAGGCCCTGATATCATGCTCCGGACACATTGAGCAGATGGAGAGTTTTCCGATCCGTTGCATCATGTAGTGAGAAAATTATATCACACAGGGCTTTGCAAAAATCATATACTGCAATTTGGAATAAAGTTGTTCCCTTGAAAATCTCCATTTCTATATGGAAATTATGGCATATATAACTGGGTTCTGGTTGATGATATCATTAAATATTTATTTCCATCTAAATGATTCAGTTGTAGACAAGAGGACACTCTTAACCATACAGAAAGCTAGTGACGTGAAGGGGCTGATTTTGGGAATACTGAAGATACAGTTTCTCTCTCAATACCTCATATCATATTGGTTTAAGGATTTGTTTGTGATTAGTATGGAGATTGCCTTAATTCCTTCATTCTATGTAAGCTAAGGGAGTAATTATTAATACCTCGCTTATCTTCTTACAAATTTACTTTCATAGTCCTCGTAATGAGAGGTAATGTGGTTTACGTTCCCCTCTCTAGTTAATTTGGAGTTTTTATTATTAATAAAAAGGTAAGGTCATTCAAACCCACCACCTCTAATCGAGTCAAGGTGAAGGTGTAAAAATCACACTAAAAATCATATGGTGTCTTCCTTAAAAACAAAAAATTAATTAAGCCAAAGTAATATCTTTTCACCATTATATGTTTATATATGATCCGTCAATGTATTTGTCTGTCTATGATCTCATATTGAAATTTTTATGGAAAAAACATATCATCTTGTTTTAAGCTCCCAAACGTAACAGGGTCAATAATCTTGTCTGGCAATTTAGATTGAAGAACTGAAATTTTGATTTAGAATGTTATTTCTTATTTTCTTGAACTTTAATTCGGTAATGAAGTAACAATTTTTTAGTTCATGGAGTGACTTTGTAACAACTAAATAAAATTTTAGTGATCTAATAACTAGCAATTAAATTTAAGTGACTTAATTATCATTAAATTAAAGTTCAATGTTCTGATTGCAAGCAATTGAAGTTTAGTAATCTATTTGTAGGCGGAGTGAACGTTTGGTGACCTCTAGTACAATTAACCCATTAAATTCAATTATTTTTTATTTTTTATTTTAATTTTTTAATTTTTTGGAGATGAAAAGCCATTAATTCCACTGTTACTCGACGTGGGATCTATTTGATCCCTTACCCTAATTTCATAAAGGTGGCTTGTTGGTGAAAACTAATACTGAATTCCTTGAGCTACTATGGTAATTAATTTATTATTATAGGCTTTTATATAAGACTTGAAATTCTTTCTTAAAATTAGGAGAGTAACAAGGTTTATATGTTGGTTACAAGGAGAAAAATTTTATTTTGTTACCCGTTGCTTATTGAAAGCGAAATTTATAGCTAACAATATATATCTCTGGTGTTCTTGTAAAGAATAATCATTGAACAATATTCGACTGTGTTGAGCTTGTTGTCGTTAATCTCCTGCCTTACGTTACGTGACAATATTTAGACCTTCATATGAACAAAAGTTATGAAAAATTAAAAAGAAGTTTAAATTACGTTATTACCCTTGAAATGACTTTGAATCCCCTTGAATTTGTAGGGATAATAAGGTCATTTGACCCTTTTGTCATAATTACTTTCGTTCGCATACATGTTCAAATAGCATAGTTCATTTATTTATCAAGCAAAAACAAAGAAAGAACAGAATGCCGGTCGTAAAATCTGATTGCTTTTGTTAATTATAATTGAGTTCATAATCTTGTTCCCGGCCGTTAGTATATATCGACCTCATTAGAATCTATTCTTCTTCTGTTTCGTTGTCCATTGCGTATAATTTTTATTGTTTAACCGCATTTGCTCATTTCTTTCTGGCCATGAATTTTCCTATGGACTTTTGGAAGTATTTGCAGCTAAGAGGCAAAAACCGGAATATAAGCACTAAAAAATTGAGAAAAACGGCGAATATTAAAGTGACACGCGAACTTCATCAGTTTCCCCGTCGCAGGCTTTCTCCATGGATTTGGTCTTCTATATATTCAAACACCAAAAGTCTTCTCTATTTCTTTTCTTAGGAATCTGTTTACAGTTCCTACGATCACATTTTCATTACATCAAACTTTGTTGGTCCCTTCCTACTTTTCCTTGAACGTCCCACCAAAACACATTGGCCGACCACACCATTTTTGTTTGTATTGTCCGTCAGTCTTTGCCACCGACGTTTCCATTTTTGTAAGGATCAATGTGATTTCTTGTTTTCTCCATTTTTGTGATTTCCACCACCGTGCGTTATAAGCTAAGATGTCTTCTTTATTTTGTAGTGACGATCGATAGTCTTTTGCATGCATTAATTTCTTGTGGATGCCACCTCCTGGGTTTCAATCTTATGTGGGGATTGATGTGTTGAGTTAGATATGATCAAATGATCGATCGATTAATTTCTTGGACTGATCTTCACCTTTATTGCTTCGGCATTTTGTTTGTTTTATATATAATTAGTAGTTTCCACCTCATTGCTTCGAGGGTTATTTATTTAATTACTTTGGGTTACTTATTTAATTACTTTATATATATATATATATATGTATGTGTGTGTGTGTATATATATATAATGACTAACGTGCCTTTTATCAAATAATTTCTTGTAGTTCCCACCTCATTGCTTCGGCTAATTAGAGGGTTTGTTTCTATTATTGCTAGCTATCAATATTGTCTAATGAATATTTCTAGTAATTTTCACTAAATTGTTACAGGCCAACAGGCAGTTGCAGCTACCAGAGTTTCTCTTTACTATAATGATATATGATTTATAGGGAAATAGTAAAAAACCTAACGAATGTTTTGTTATTAAAACTTCAAGATCTCCCATGTGCACCACATGGGAGAACCCAATGGCGGGTTCGAAAAACTACATGCGAGCCACATGTGGTTTTTGAACATTATCAATAGTTTATATTGGAAACGGGTGACTATTTGGGTAATTAATGTAGGCATAATATTCATGATAGGTTAAATTTTTTTTTCACTAGCTAAAGCTTCAAAATCGTATTTATTGCGCAAAATTAACGATCATATTTTGGGAGAATGAGAAATTGAATCTCAAAATGAACCTACTAATTATTAAACTAAAGGTAGCCTTGGTATGTAATAATAATCAATGGAAAAATAATAATAATCAATAAACATTGACATCTGTTTCATTTTTGGAAAATCAAATTCAAAAAGTGTCGAATGCAACTTGAAGGAAATTATTTGCAAAGGCAAAAATTAATCTGGCCCCCATACAAGTACAATACGTACAATGTCATGTTGATACATCATATGTCATATAAAAAGAAAATTTTTCACATTTTCTAAAATAAAAATTTTAATCAATAGTTTCTAGCAAATCAAGTTCAAAAGATATGAAGCATAAACCTTAGAATTTTTCTTTGACATGGTTAGGTTTCAAGAATTTGATAAATAAATATCGTCCAGAAATTTTCTTGTAATAAAAATGGTAACAGGTAATAGGATATTTTTTTGATAAAAATTTGGAATTGGAAATCTTTTTGAATAAGTTAACACATATAAAGTTTTCTTGTGATAAAAATGTATAGTTGTCGAATGTTGCCAATGGACCGAGCTAACCCGTCAATTCATTAGTAATTTTGTTCACCCGCTAACTGTGGGCAGGGTTACATGCCCATTTTTGACGTGGCGGTGACATGGCTTGACGTGACATACATATAGTCGTCATGTGTGTCAACTATATGTGTGATATGTTAGAAGTGGGCGGTGTAACCCCCGTGCACAGTGAGTGGCTAAACAGTACTCCATTGATTAGGTTGAAGTTTTGCGATCTTTAAGGTCGCATAGGTTCGAATTCCACCAATTGTGAGTTGTGTGGACTTTTTTCAACATTTATGTTGGTTTATATATTGCTCTACGTTGCACTTCATTAGGATGTAAATTTATGTGCATTTGTGCTACTTGTAAATTATAATAATATAATAATGTAGATTGTATTTGTGTTGAAAAGAAAATGTACAGTTATTATCTCTTGGAACCAATCTTATATCAAGCTCATAAAATTGTTCCAATCTTATATCAAGCTCATAAAATTTTTTATCAAGTGGTGAAAGCATCCTTATTCAGGCAATTTGATCTAATGAGTTCAGCTTACCAACCCAACTCTACAATTCCCAAATTGTACTAAAAAAGGTTCACAAAATTTTCCATTATTTAAAACAATCTTCACTATTATCACAATATATATAAACCATCTAATTAAAATTCTTTTGTGTCGTGTTTTAGTGTCAGAGATCTGGCTTCATAATGGCGCTAGACACTGACGTGACGTGCAAAGTCGTGTGCCACATGGAAGGAAACACTTGTGATTTCCAGATGCGTGTTTTGTCATTCAATAAATTCACGGGGTCAAAAGTCAAGATGTGTTCTTCTGAATTTATTCCTTGATTTTCTTTACGATAACTTTAACAGTGCTCAAAAGAAAAAAAAAAAAAAAACAGAGAAGAAAAAAGAAAAAAGGGAACGATAGAAAAGAAAAATGTAACTTTTGGAAATATTGCATTACCTACATTATTGTTCTTATATAATAATCTATAATTTGTTATGATTAGTAAAAAAAAAAAAAATCAATTAAAAAAAAAAAGGCTCAAGAATACGGAAATAACTTTGTGTAATCACACACACACATATAAATATATATGAAACAAAGTAATTTATATTTTATTAAAATTAAAATACGATAATACGTATATATCAACATGACACAGAAACATAGTTTGGTACGACGGTGGCCATACCTTTTGTCTATATAAACATGTTTTCATATGTATTATCGGCTCTTCCGATCAACACCTGCATTATATTCCTTAAGTCTAAAAGCCATGATGGACAATACTGGATCTAGATATCCGGTGGCATTATTCGTCCTCTTGGCAATTGTAATTATTTGCATTTGCACTCTTGCAGGGCTAATTCTGAGCAGCTGCTGCAGCCGTGGCCAGGATCACGACAACGCCGGTGGCAGTCCACAGAATCGTTGTGGCCGGGGCTGTTGCGGAGACTTCCACCTTCACTTCCATGTGTTTTGATCAGCTAGCCTCAATGTATAGGTGAATTTTATGGAGTTAGATTGAGCTCTATATATAATTGGTTTTCGAGCTCTATACAAGAGTTTGATCTGATTCTGTAGAAAAAAACTGTCACTGTATATCTAGTATCATAATAAATTGTCTTCAAAAAATTAAAAAGATTAAGATATATATATAATGTGTGTATATACAGAGATCCATATACGTTATTTAATGCACTCATATAGGTAATAGTCTTGTGTAAATGTCTATGCTATAATGTTTTATATACATCAATTATATTGATTTTTGTCTTGTTCTACGATGAATCCTTCAGCTGCCACAAGAAGTAAGAGGGTTTTGTGGGGGAGACAGAGAGCATATATGGAGTTTAAGCAAAGAAGAAAAACTACATGTTCATGCTCACTAACACATAATACACTTGGGTAGGGTTTTATTTTTCTCTACATGTTTCGTTACTTTTGGTGGTAGAATTATATTTATCAACATATATCCATCTCCCTTGTCGGGGGCCCCAAAAAAACAAAAAGTCCCTCAAATTTTGAGTTTTGTAACTTTTTATGTATGCCAATTATAATTGTCGATCATTTTAAATTAGAAGCACACTCTTACAACAAGGTGGGCCCCATTACATGTGGGCATGATTGGTGAAGAATCATCACCAGCTTTGCAAATTGAAAGATCTAAATTCGGTAGACAAATATGGGTACCCGACATTTTCTTGAAGAATCTGGACATGGAAATTGCACCATGCAAGTTGGAAGAGATATAAAAAATATGCAGCCAAGAAGAATAAAGAAAAGGCCACCCACATGCATGGAAAATTCGGGAGAAATTGTTAGCCAATTGCACCGCCATTTAGAATTTTCTAGGGACCAAATCCCACCGACAATGCATTAGTATAAATAGGAGGTTGGTGGGTGGATTGTATGAGTTCTTGTGCTAGTGTGTGAGAGAGTGAGAGATTGGAGTGGAAGGTGGCGGACGTGAGATGTAAGAATTGGGCACAAAGTGTTGTGTGCTCAAGTAAGAAGAGTTAGTGTAGTAATAATTGGTAGGAGAGTCTAAGTGTCTCATTGGTGTAAAAATACTTTATTAGTATAATAAATACAATTCTTTGGTGTGTTTAAATTCAACAACTCGGCCTAAGGTGAGGTCCAAGAAACCACCAAGTAAATTTTTTTTTGGAAATTTTGGGGAGCACAAAATTGACCAAAATTATTTTATATGTGTGTGTAAGAGTTTATGTTGATGATCAAGTGCATGGTCTATGTAGTTCGAGCTCTTTATGATGTCACTTGGAATTGGAGTTCCAATCCCACGCATTCATAACCCTTATATAGTTAATTTTTTAAGTTTATTTTTCTCAAATAAATAAATTTGAAAAGTGTGTTACTTTTTGTAGCAACTTGTAACAAGTATTTGATTTTATATGTTTATTTTTTATTTTCTAATTTTAATGATTTTCAATTTTCATGATTTAGATTGTCTATATAGCATTATGATTCAAAATATTTTTATTTTTCTTTTAATTAAAAATCTTCTATTTCAAGCAAAGGAACAAATTGATGTTGGTAACGTGATTGGGGGGGGGGGAATATGTACGGGTTCCACTTTAAAAAATTTAGTGGCTGGACGGGACTTTTTTCCACCAAACGCAATATGACAAAAGCAATATATATATATATATATACACACACACACATATATATATATATGGGGAGACTTCCGCTAACCAATAAATATAACATATCATTTTAATAAAGAATCATATCCCATAGATATTAAAATAATCTTATGATTTGTATTCATCCCACTAATTAACTATAAATCTTATATTAAAATAATTTTGATTTCTATATTTATCTCTATTAAACCAATTATAATCTCCTCTCCAAGCACTTGTAAATAGATTAACATAGAAAAATAAAAGTATATTTCTCCAGAATTAGTGAATCTTAAATAAAAATAATGTAAAAGATTGAATGCCTGAAAAAACCAATTTTCAGAAAAGCTCCATAGAACATGTGAAAAAAAATTAATACTTCTATGAATCACCAAATTAGACACTTTCAAAATCTCCACTTTTAACTATTTTTTAAGCAAAAAAAAAAAAAAAAGAAGTAAAGGTTGATTTATTTTTCCTATAAATAAGTGCTTGAAGTTTATTTCAAAAAAATATAGACTTGTAAGAATGGAGAAACATAATTTTACTTTCGTCTATAAGTGGAGATTCTAAAATTTTCTTTCGGGGATGCATTGAATTTTTTTTTTTTTTTAAATTGTGTTTCACAAGGTGTGTTTGATGGTTGAGAGTTATAATTAATTGGTTAATTGAGATAAATATAGATCTGGAGATTTTTTTAATACAAAAGGATAAAAATTATCTTAACACAGGATTTTTTAGTTAATTTTAGTGAGATAAATCTACACCGCAAGATAATCTTAATCTAACCAATACAACTCTTTGTCAAAATTATATGTTATATTTGTTTGTTAGCGGAGCCGTTCTGGTGTATATATATATATATATATATACATATGAAGAACAGTAATTAGCCACACAATGATGACGCAGTTGGCATTTCATTTATTATTCTGATATTATGATGTGGAGGCGGTCCAAGATGCATGGTAATTAATCATTATCACTACATTTTTCCTGCTTAATTTTGTCCCAGTTGTGATTAATTGTTTGACCAGTAACTCAGCTACCCTATAATATTAGTTTCAGTCACCCACCATACGTCTTATACCACCAAACATTTATGTGGCGCCAATATATGAATTAAATGTCTCGATAATTTATAATTGCAGATTGGATCGCTCATGTTACAGCAGGAGTGATTAACATCATGCAAGGTTCCAAAATTGAGTGACGGCCCTTGGCAAGACTTTGAATGTCCATACAAAACTTTACTAAAGTTCTGTTGTGACACCAATTGCATTAACCTCTTATAACAACCAAATCCTACAAAGCCATTCCTGATCAATTTTTTAGAAAGATCTCAGCGTGGCCAAGTTTCTGCACAATGTGCAGATTCCTTCAATCCACATTCCCGATTCGGAATTACCGAAAAATCCACATACCATGTTTATTAAATAAAAATCAGAATGAGTTTGATGAAGGTCCAAAAAAATTACCGGTATTGGATTGAAGTGGGTTTTGGGTCAAGGATTTTGAAGGTTGAAGTTTGTGGGATTTTTACATGTAAATTGTTACATTTATAATAAATTGGAAAAACGCTCTCAATTGTAACTATTTTTGTCATGAGAATAGTTATTGGAAACAAATTACAAAAATGCTTATTGCACTCTCAATTGTAATTTATTACACTGACAGTATTCTTCTAAACAAAATGACCCAACATTTATAATTTATCAATTAAAAATTCAAATAAGTATTTTTCTAATTATAATAGTCAATGAGTGTGTATTGGCTAACTTCCGCAACTAGTTAAATCACCCATGCATTACATGAGTAGAAAACTTACTAAAATATATCATTAGATAGTTAAACATAAATTTATAATATTTACACTGTGTAGAAAATAAAAAATTACAAGTATACATTGATTGAATCAATAAGATCGATGAACTTAGTAATCATAAAGTTTATAATCGTTTAAAAGACAACATACATTCTTACATATAATTCTTTGTACATACATCCAATAATAGAAAAAATACATGTTACCTGTCTCATTTTAAAAAATCCTAATAAAACTAACAAATTAAAAAATATATATATAATGCATTACAAAATTCAAAAAACATTAAACTCATCAATATATACGGTGTTTTAATTTACTAATGAAAACAATTAACAAACAAAACAAATGGGCAAAATGGTTATGATTTAGTTGCTAAACCCAATAGTCACAGGTACAAGTCTTCTTTGAGTTCTTTCACAAAATTTTTTGTTAAAAAAAAATGAACAGTTATCATAAAATTTACTAAATAAAAAAGGCGAAAAAATCGAGGTACAAAAGGTACCGAGATTTAACTGAGATTTAAGTGAATTTATATATAGATAGATATATATAGATATAGAATGTGTTAGGCAATAGTTTACCACCCAAGAAGGAAAAAAGAAAAAAAAAAACGAAAAAAATGAAGGGGGGAAAAGCCTATGCCCATTGATCGGCAACGACCTACCATTGGATGGTACTACAACTACTCCGTTGGTAAAACGGCAAGATATATTGACCAATTGTTCAAAAGTGGGAGGAAGGCATGCATCGGGAAAACTGTTTGCTATTATAAAATATTTTTAGATATTACTCAGCAACCGATTTGCTAAAGGAAGTCTCCATCAATTTTAAAGAATTTGGTAATTCCCTTGGTAAATTTTTCAACTTTTGAGCCAATACAAACAATGATCCGTTGGAGATTGGGGAAACTCGTCATCCGTTGGATGACGTTGGTAAAGAAAGATATCGTTGGTGTAGTCTCATCATATTCCTGTAATACTTTTTCAATACTATTAAATGAGCTTTTCTTAATCTATGTGAAAGAGGAAATATGACTATCTTTTTGAGACGGAGGTAGTATAATATACGCCTGACACATCAGCACTTTTCAACAGCAGCCCCATGCGAAACTTCATGGTAGTTTCCACTTTGCTGCTTGCGTGTAGCAAAAAACTTTGTCTCCACTACCTCCGAAATCCGAAAAAACATGTATACGTATACATATACATACATATATATACATACATACTGGGTTTTGTCAATCAGCAAGAAATACGAAAGACATGGAAGCTAGAATTATAATGACACTAGTAATAATTGCCAAAATCCTTGTTGGGGCAACGGCCATTGTTGGTCTTGCCTACCTACTACTGAAGAGATTCTGTCCTTGTGATCATGATGGTGGTGGAGGGAACTCGTCATCTGCCGCAGGCAGTGGAGGTGGCGACCCAGAAAACCCACCATCAGCAGCTGCTCTTTGTTGTGAGGCATTTCATTTGCACTTGCATATATGCTGAGTCGTTTCTTATAACCTTCCCACACCTATATCGATTTCAGGTGGGCAAGCTTCAAGTTGTTACATCTAACAATCCTTATTCTTCACACAGGGTGAGGGTACATGCATGCATTCTGTTAGTTAATTTTTGCTCTTGATCACCTTGCAGAGTTCACAATATCCCACTTCGTCACCCAGTTTCCCTCTACGATAAGTCGGAGCTGCCTCCACTTTACTGCATGTCCATCGTACGTCTTGATTGTTTTAGTATATATATGCTACTTTCTAAGTCATGAATATTCATGTGTTCTCTGTAACCGCTTAGAGTTTGTCGTTAATTATTAATAGTGAAAATTATTATATTAATGATGATGATGATGATGATGATGATGATGATCTTTCTTTCTTTCCTTTTTTCCCCATGAATCGCCTCTATACTGCCCTTTTCTTATTTTTATAATGAAACAACACCCACACTTCACAAAAAGTCACCGCAAAACATGAAGAATCGAAAGAAAACTGTTGGTAGGAATTCTTTCCTTTAATTTTTCCCCCAAAATATTTGAATAACATTAATGTTTTCCAGCAGATTTACCAAAGAAAATATCTGTTGA